>CAEFZP010003310.1:0-31586 GCA_903064625.1 Mallotus villosus
ATCGTCCAATCGGTGGATTTCGTACCTATTCGGGCGTTTCCGTTCGGCACGGCTCGACACCACGAGTGGGTTTATGACTCAACTCACAGTTTGTCGAGAGACTTCATGCTCCTGAAGGTCGAGTTGGGCAGCTCGCTGATTCTGGTTATAGGACAGGTCTCTGAAGAGAACACACCAAACAGACAGACAGCGACAAAGTCTTACGAGTTGGCGACATTTAAAACCAAGTTGATTTGCTGATGCTATAACGCATTTGTGTCAGGGTTGCGAGAGAGGAGAGAGAGATAGAGAGAGGGAAGTAAGAGCTAGAGGAGAGAGAGAGACAGAGTATAGAGAGAGAGGTGAGAGAGAGAGAGAGAGAGAGAGCTAGAGAGATAGATAGAGAGTTTGCAGCGCTCTGATCTAGAGCTAGGCTCTAGCAGATCTATCGTTTGTATAGAGAGAGCGATAGATGATGAGACGATAGAGAGAGAGAGAGATAGAGAGAGACACACACACGTCACGCAGCTCCCCGAGGGACTGGAACACGTTCTCAGGAAGACTGCTGATCTGGTTGTCCGTCAGTATGCTGAGAAACAGACACATGACACAAATCAGGACGGCTGAAAAAACGGAGACGTAGCCACGAACATGTTGGAAAGCTTTTCAGACAGATAGATCGGTCTCGGTTGCTGTAAATGTACTTAAGTATGCAGGACACTGACTCCGACCTTCTGTCACACACATGCACGTCGATACGCGCACACACACAGTGACAGACCATTTTCCCGGGCAACATTGTTTACTGTAATATTCCATGACATTCCAATATACCAATGACAGCTGTAGCCTGATTTATGACAAATTGAAAAATGTCTCTCTTCCTTAAATAACGGAATAAGACACATGAGAGCGACAGAGAGAGACGGAGAGAGAGAGAGAGAGTGAGAGAGAGAGAGACAGACAGACAGAAAGAGACAGAGAGGGAGAGACAGAGAGAGAGACAGAGACAGAGAGAAGAGAGAAGGAGAGAGAGATAGAGAGAGAGAGAGAGGAGAGAGAGAGGAGAGAGAGAGAGAGAGATAGAGAGAGAGAGAGAGTAGAGAGAGAGACAGAGTGAGAGGAAGATGTCAGAAAATGGCGCAAGGACATTTCCGCACACGCCACATCTGAGACGTGGCTGAGATCACACACACACACATCCAAATCCCTCAGAAAGACACGTCCCAGTGAGCTGTCAACTGATTATTCTCACGATTCACACTCCAAGTGTTCCCAAGTAGAGACTCTCGAGGCTCTGACAAGACACAAGTGAGACGGGCTGGGTGAGACGGGCTGGGTGAGACGGGCTTCAGACGCGGAGAGAGACCGTGTGGGCAGAGACAGGAAACGAGGTCTCGAAGGAGCGAGAACAACATCCTGTCAGACATTACTTTGTGCTCGCGAGGAAAGACTTCTTGTCGTTGTCCTAAAAAGGAGATGAGGCAAATTGGTGCACACACACACACTCACACGCACACACACACACACACACACACACACTCACACGCTAAACACACACAGACACTCACACACAGCATACACTGTAGCATACACTAAACCAGCATGCCCGCATAAGCGCACGCACACAATAAACCCCCGCACACACACACACACACAAACGCACACACACACACGCACAAACACTACATTGACAAACAAGGAGAGACAAAGCCTGCAGGAAAACACACAGCAACTTGACAGACTAAAGAGAGAGTCTCATCCACGGTCGATTCTTCCCGCTGCCCAGCCAGGTGTCGAGAGACACAGCTGCAAGCCCTCAGCTGATTGGAGGGAAATAAGACACATACTGTAAAAGAGCAGAGAACTCACCGGAAGGGGGGTTTACGCTCGCGGGCATGTGAGTTAAGAGCAGGAGTGCGGCGCATATTTATATGTTGACGGTCTAACGGTGCTTTGTTGTGTCTCGACAGACTTATCCAGGAGACGACTGTTAGAAAACCCGGAATCTACCGTTGACCTGTCATTTATCGTTGTTCAATGTTTTTGTAACACCCCCCCCACACACACACACCCACACACAACACACACACACACACACACTGCAAAGGTGGTATAAAATATAGCTCTGTAAAAATCGAAAGTAACATTTCTTAGATGTTATTATTGAGACGTTTGTCCGTTTCTACACACACACACACACACACACACCACACACACACACACTCTGAGCTTTCCAGTAGTGCTGGACTCACAGAACAGTCAGCTTGCTGCAGGAACTCAGCGTGGCGTGGCCGAGGCTGTGGATGTTGTTCCCCTCTGCGTCTCTGGTGGAGGAGAGAGAGAAGGGATTTAAACACAGACGGTTTGGAGAAACAGGGAGACAGGGAGACAGGTTTTGATTGTGGTAGGAGGTGGGGATTTAAACACAGACTGTTTGGAGAGACAGGGAGACAGGTTTTGATCGTGGTAGGAGGTAGGGATTTAAACACAGACTGTTTGGAGAAACAGGGAGACAGGGAGACAGGTTTTGATCGTGGTAGGAGGTGGGGATTTAAACACAGACTGTTTTGAGAGACAGAGAGACAGGTTTTGATTGTGGTAGGAGGTGGGGATTTAAACACAGACTGTTTTGAGAGACAGGGAGACAGGTTTTGATTGTGGTAGGAGGTGGGGATTTAAACACAGACGGTTTGGAGAGACAGGGAGACAGGTTTTGATTGTGTTAGGAGGTGGGGATTTAAACACAGACGGTTTGGAGAGACAGGGAGACAGGGAGACAGGAGACAGGTTTTGATCGTGGTAGGAGGTGGGGATTTAAACACAGACTGTTTGGAGAAACAGGGAGACAGGGAGACAGGTTTTGATCGTGGTAGGAGGTGGGGATTTAAACACAGACTGTTTTGAGAGACAGAGAGACAGGTTTTGATTGTGGTAGGAGGTGGGGATTTAAACACAGACTGTTTTGAGAGACAGGGAGACAGGTTTTGATTGTGGTAGGAGGTGGGTATTTAAACACAGACGGTTTGGAGAGACAGGGAGACAGGTTTTGATTGTGGTAGGAGGTGGGGATTTAAACACAGACGGTTTGGAGAGACAGGGAGACAGGTTTTGATTGTGTTAGGAGGTGGGGGATTTAAACACAGACGGTTTAGAGAGCATGAAAAAATCCATGTTGTTCACAGAAATATGTACGTGTCGAAACTCACACACACGGTCATTGTGACCAGCCAGGTCCCTATTAGGAGGCAGACACAAAACGCACTCACACATGTCCGTACGCAGACACACACACCCACACACACACACACCCGCCCGCACACACACTGTCACGCTGACCCAATATTCAGCAGTCTTTACCAGGACCTTTTCTTCTTCCGACAAACACTCATCTCGTCCCCTTTACTCTCGCTCCTTCTCTCCCTCTCCCTTCCTTCCCTCCTCCCGCTCTGTTTCTCGTTCTTTCTCCTCGGTCGGTCTGTCCTCTACACTGTCTGTCCATATATCACTCGCTCTTAATCTCCGTATCATAGTCTTCGCTCTCTCTATCATCTCTCTCTCTCTCTATCTATCGCTCTATCTCTCCCCTCTCTCTCTCTCTCTCTCTCCATGTCTACCTCTTCTTCCTCTCCGATGTTCTTTGCCTCTCTCTCTTTTCTTAGTGTGACAGACTCACATTAAGTACCCCCCCCCTCTCTCTGTCCATTTCGATCTCCCCCTGCTGAGGTGCCAATATGAACGCCCTCATGGGGAGATATCAATGCAGGAGCGAACGCCCGCGTACGTGTTCTCCTACTTTAATGAGGATATTGAAATTGATGCCGTGAAAATGATTAGTGTTTGGCTCCCGCTCCAACGCGGCCGATCTCACACGCACGCGCACGCTCACAAACAAACACAAACACACACAGTTATCCAGTGAGTACTCACAGCCACTTCAGGGAGGGCAGGTGGTGACAGAGGCTTGGCGAAGGGAGTTGATGCATCGAGGTGTTGATCATGGAGCTGGGGAGAGAGGACAAAACGCTTCAGGGAGGACACACACACACACGCACACACGCTGGCTCGTACACAGTGGATGCATGGTCATCCCGATCCATACCATATATCCATCCGTACAGATATATCTATCCGTACAGAACATACCCACCAACACACACAGATACAAAGATTCATACATACACACACACACACACGTGTCCTTGGGCAAGGAAACTACTTGCTTCGGAGGGAATGTCCCTGTACTTCCTGTAAGTCGCTTTGGATAAGAGCGTCTGCTAACAGACTAAATGCTCTGTGCTCGACTCATCAGCCTGAGGTCTAATCTGGTCATCAAACTAAGTCAGGTTTAACATCCCCCCCCGTCCACAGGTAACAGCCTGGCCAGAAGCGATTGGCCCGTTAGCACCTTGAAGCCATTGTTGTGGTGTGACACTAGATGTTCCGGTTCAGATAAATATGAACAATGCAACCCCTTTCCCCCCTCTGGGACTAGAGGGGGAGGGTTAAGAGTTCCATCCCGCAGAGCTGCCTGGCAGCACACACACAACACGGATGGTAGGTTCGAATCCCCTACAGTCTGCGCGGTCGTCTCCTCGTCCCGCCCCCCAAAGCAGACGGGCCCTTGAGAGAGTGAGCGGTAGTAGAATAATGAAATAGAATAATGAAATGGGAGACGGAGAGAGAGAGAGAGAAGAGGAGCCAGGAGAGAGTGTGGTGTGTGTGTGTGTGTGTGTGTTGCATCCCTTCGTTAGGTGTTCCTTTCATCGGTGTGGGTTTGTGTTCACTCCTCTTAATCAGATGTTCCTCAGATGAGTTAAAGGAAAGAACTTGGACGAACTAGAAAGGAGAGACAGCTTGAGTGCAGACAGAAGGCGAGGCGCACACGCACACACACACACAAATACGGGGGCGTAAAACACACACAGGCATACACACACAGGGGTATGAAAAAAGCATCCATACACACACACAGACAAACACACAGACAAACACACACACACACAGGGCCACTCACACACACACACACACAAATACGGGGGCGTAATACACACAAAGGGGTATGAAAAAAAGCATCCATCCACACCACACACACACACACACAAACACACACACACACACACAGCAGTACTACCCACAGGAAGTTGAGTGACGGGAGGCCTAGGAATGTGTCCTGAGTCAGGTTTTTCAGTGGGTTATGATCCAGCACTCTGCAGAGGGAGAATAGAACCATTACAGTCAACCATTTGGGATTTACCTTTCCATTTCTTCATTCCTGTCCTCGTTATTCTCTTCAATTCTAGGCTTAATATGTTATTCTTATTCATGTCCAAGTCACAGGAAAAAGGAAGTAATAGTCCTTTCAGGAACACAAGGCCATGCACAGAATGGCAATTAAGATTCAAGTCTGTGGGGAACAGTGTGACTAAGTATTCGACAGTCATAATTGCTCAGACTGTGAGGGTGTCAACTTATCCTACATGTATTCAAAAGTAGTTTTACCAGTATTGTGACTGAAAATACTTCAGGGTTGGTGTGTGTGTGTGTGTGTTTGTGTCGGTGTGCGATTGTGTGTGTCCATTGCTCTCACTCACAGGACTTGTAATTTGTGGAGTCCACTGAATACCCCCGGACTGAGGGAGGAAATACGGTTCTCGCTGAGAAACCTGAGAAAGAGAGAGAGAGACACAGAGAGAGAGAGAGACACAGAGAGAGAGACACAGAGAGAGAGAGACACACAGAGAGAGACACAGAGAGAAGAGAGAGAGAGACACACACACAGAGAGAGAGAGACACACACACAGAGAGAGAGAAAGACACAGAGAGAGAGAGACATAGAGAGAGAGAGACACAGAGAGAGAGAGAGAGAGAGAGAGAGAGAGAGAGAGACATAGAGAGAGAGAGTGAAAGAGAGAGAGATAGAAAGAAAGAGAAAGAAAGAGAGAAAGAAAGAGAGAAAATAGTGCAGTGGTCATTAACAGTCTTTCAGCCACTGCCCTTGCTGGGGTGGATGCTGTTTTTAGATGTACAACATAACATTCCAAAGAGACAAAAGTCCACAGATAATACACACACAAAGCCCTGTCTGTTCGGTACAGCATGAAGAAGAAGAACTCACATTACCCCAACACGGGCCCCAACAAAGACCGAAAGAAACAAAAAGAAGAAGAAAGAGGAATGGAGAAAAGCAAGAGAGTGAAAAGAAAGAGAGAGAGAGAGAGAGACAGAACCACAAAGAGGGAGCGAGATGAGAAGACATGCAGGCTGGCGTCTACACAGCGACAGAACAAGCCGCAGAGATGCACCAGACGCGCGGCTTCAGATCTCAGACTCGCGTCTGAGACGATGGTCGACAGATGTACTCTCCGGTGCTCTGTCTTTGGACCAAACTCCCCCGAACACAGATAGCAAGACGCACCCGGGGAGACGACCTACTAACTATGTATCCTTTTCAAAAGCCTCTTAAAACAACAATCATATTTACAACTGTATGAGCGATGCCTTTTCCTGTTGGTTGGATGTCACGAGACAGTTTATGGGCAATGCAGCGCTATAAAGTATGCTCAATAAAGTCGAGTTTAGTGCAATGCCTGCTGGGAGAGGACTGGTGGGGAGTTATGACACAGGAGGAATTGTGGGACTTCTAGCTTGTGTATGTGTGTGATTGGTGCGAGAGAAAGCGATCGATGTTGTGGTGGGCCATTTGGACACACACATACCCAGTCAGACCAGCCCCACCATGTGGGTGGAATCATTGCATTTAATTGAGTAATTTGTTTGCTATGACTGCCAAACGGTGGAAAAGGGGGGTTGTGTGATATGAAATGAAGAACTATGTAGCGATTAAGACGACTTATACCGACCCGGATTCTGGGATGGAAAGTCCCCGTCGTAGAGATTTCAAAATATATGATTTACGGAGATGCTAAACAACCCCCGTGGATTTGCTCCGTCTCGAACCGCATGCGAGGACTCAGCAGTTGCCGTCGGTACTAGATCTTCGTCGGGGCTCTCCAGAACGCCTGAGCGACGCGAAAGCCAGGTTCCATGACCTCAGGCAGAGTCGGGATGGATGGAGGCAGGGACGTCGGGTATCTCAGGCGCGTACCGCATGCACGATGTACTTCCTGTGGGCTATTACTAAACTTCTAGCGATGTGAAACTCATTCAATCAAACGCCAAACCACCAATGAGTGTGCGCTCCGTTTTAAACAGACTAGATTGATGTAATTTAACAGCCTGAATAATGAATACACTTCAAATGAATTGCTAAATGATTTATAAATGCTCATGTCCCATTGGCGCAGCGGTCTGTGTCTCTACAGGATCCTAAGCAGAGCTGGGGTAATTGTATTCAGTGGTGACTTAACTTCCTGCATCGTAAACAAACTCGAAATGTACCCAGTGGAAACTCTTAGTCATTTACAAAGATTGCATTTTGACTAATAAATAATGGATGCTCGATTGACTTGATTGATGGTTTTTGATTCGAAGTTGTGGTTTGATAAAGCATCAAAGATGGTTGAAGCGTCGCAAGAGCGGAAGCACAGTCGTGCCCAGGGGGAGGTTTACATCTTTACCCTGGTCTGCTTGGGTTCTCTGACCAGTCTCTGTCTCTCTCTCTCTCTTCTCTCTCTCCCTCTCTTTACTCCTCCATCGGATACTCTGCTCCCTAATTCTCATCCTTCCTCTCTCCTTTCTTCCCATCCTCCTCCTGCTTCATTGTCTTCCTCTCCTAAATGCACGGCTCACATCTCTCTCTCTCTCTCTCTCTCTCTCTCTCGCTCTCTCTCTCTCTCTCTCCTCTCTCGCTCTCTCCCTCCTCTCCTCCCCACTCCCCCTCCCCAGGTCTGTAAGTAGTCAAGTATCAGAATGTGAGTATTCCAGAACTCTTTAATCTCATTGGAATTCCTCGAGCGTTCGTCTTGCCAGTTGGAGATATGACCCACACGGAGAGCAGGCTAAGTGTGCACACCTTGCCCCTCTCTTCATCTGCCCACGTCTCCAGATCCATTACAATTGTTTTGACTACCAAAACGAGATTTATGTTCCGTTCATGTCTATAACTTTGTCTTGCTCTCCCTCCACCACGGTGTACTCACAGGCTGCATAGTTTTTCAAGACCGCTGAAGGCTTTTATGGAGACCGTCTGGATCCTGTTGTTTTGGAGGTACCTGGAGGTGGAGACACACACACACACACGAGACACACACACGCACACACACAAGACACACACACACACACACACAATTGTGTTCCTAAATAAAATAAAATTGCTTGCCCCAGGTTCAACCTTCTCAAAAAGGACATTTACAAATTGGTTATGGATTCATTTTAAGGTATTTCAAGTGAAATGAAACTAAACCGTACCCTGCCTTGAACATGTAACAAAGACCAAATGTTACGGAGACAGAGAGACAGACAGGCAGACAGACAGGCAGGCGGGCGCAGCAGACAGGCAGGCAGGCAGGCAGGCAGGCGGGCAGGCAGCTGCATTGCGAACACGTACCTGAACCTTTATGACAGACACAATCATTCCTGCATTAGTCAACACATTAGCTAGATCAATATGGCCACACATTGGCCAACCACCCCGAGATTACGACCAATCACACAGATGCGCACCGACGAACACGTGCACGGCAAACACACGCACGCTCGCATGTAATCATGTTTCTCCTTGCCGGAGGGCATTATTACGTCTTTTACCCTATGAATGATTCCCTTTAAGTACCTCTCCCCCTTGGTCGTTTTCAATCTCCTGTCAAAACATCTTGATTAGATGTCCCGATTTAAAAGTACCAGCGATTATTCCCGGGCCCCTGTGTTCCGATAGTGCTCTCACCCCGCCCTCCTCCTCCCCCGCGCATCCCCCCCCATCCCATTCCTTACGACCTCTTATTTATTTTTCTCATAAGCTTTTCATCCAGAGCCGTACACATGGGGCGCTCCCAAGGCCATCTGCACTGCACTGCACCCAGGGAACCTGCTGGGGTCGACCGCACGGGGCAATTCACCCTCTGCCCAGGATAGCTGGAACTTCCAAGATGCATTTCTGCACATTCTCCCCCCATGTGATCTCCGTCTGAACGTTGACCCCGGGTTCTCGCGAGCGAGCCGACAGGAAGTGTCCTCCGTCTGGCTGCACCTGGATGAGCGTGTGTGTGTGTGCGCGCTCGCGCGCACGAGTGTGTTGTTGCGTCCGCGTGTGTGCGTGTCACGTGTGTGTGTGTGTGTGTGTGTGTGTGCAGATGAAAAGGATCTCGTGAGTGCATCATCTGGTTGGCTCACGGTCCATCCGTGGGAGGGTTGGTGATGAATGGAAGCAGCCGACAAAGACCACACACACACGCACACACATCACACACACACACACACACCACAACACACACACACACAGAAGCTCAAACTCCTACGAGCACATTCTTTCCCCAGCACAGAGATACACACACACCCACTCACACAAGCTGCATTCATCACTCCGGAGAGAAAGAGCGAGAGAGAGTCGGGAAAAGCGTATACGACGCAAGGATAAATCAGCTATTCAAATGGTAGACGACTCTACGTTGTTAATCATCGTGAGATGGAGAGTGATTGATTCCCAGATAGGAGAAGAGACAAACTGACTGTTTGAGAGAGGCTCAGGACGATGTGAGGGGTGGAGAGTAATATTGCCTGTCTGTCTGTTTTTCTGTCTGTCTGTCTGACAGCTGTTTACATTAGTGAGACCTGGCCCCTGAGTTAGGTGGCACAGCTTGTGTGTCGTGACAGCGTCAGATAGGCCGTACTCACAGTTTCTGCAGTTCGGTGTGTTGGGAAAACACATCGTCAGACAGATTGCTAATCTCGTTGCTTCTCAGGGACCTGCAACAGAAGACACACACACAGTGACATACACACACAGACAAACACACACACACACACACACACACACACACACACAGAGACACACACACACACAGACACACACAACTTGAATGTAGACAATCTTGGGACGAGAGTCCATTTAAATTGACCCTAAGAGATTGGATTCGTTTGGTTTCATGAGCCCATTTTGCAGGCCAAATGAATGGGCTGTCCAGACACACACACACACACAATTTGAAACAATCTTTTACTGGCAAGATTGGAAACACAGAGAGTAGAAACAGGGGGAGAGACAAACACAGAGAGACACACACAGAGAGAGACACACACAGGGCCCACACACACAGAGAGAGACACACACACTCTCGTGACTAGACGGATATGTCGGGAAAACTCACAGCCAGGTGACGTTGGCGGAGAGCTGAGGTACCTCACGCAAGTTGACGTCCACACACTGCACCAAGGTCATGATACAGTCACATCTGTCTGGATACTCCTCCAACGCTACGACACACAGACACACACACAGGATTAACGATACTACCAAAGTTAAACTCTTGCCTAAATCATACGTGAAGATTTACGCATGCAGGGAAGCAGAGACGGTTTACACACACACTTACTGCAGTTATATATTAGAGGGGGATTTTGAGGATTGGCATTCTGAGCAAAGATGTCTGCCCATCCGCTATTATCTCCTTTGGAGATGAAAGAAAAAATTGAATTAGACGAGGACAAGGAAAACTGACACAAATTGCAATAAACACACACACAGAAACACAGAACACGCACAAACACAAAAAAACACACACACACACACAGAAACACAGAACACGCACACAGACACACAGAACACGCACACACACACAAAAAAACACACACACAGAAACACAGAACACGCACACACACACAAAACACACACACACAGAAACACAGAACACAGAACACACAGATCACACACACACACACACACACACACAGAAACACACACACAGATCACACACACACAGATCACACACACACAGAACACACACACACAGATCACACACAGATCCCCCACACACACACACACACACAGATCACACACACACACAGATCACACACACACCACAGTTGTCCTCGTCGGCTCCGTTGGGGCAGTCCCGGTGGCCGTTGCACTGCAGGGCCTGGGGCAAACACACCGTCACGTTCCCACAGGGGAACTGGCCCAGGGGACAACTCTCTGCTGCCACCAACACTGGTGCTGGACACAAAGAGAGAGAAAGAGAGAGAGAGATTCGGGGGTCAGATGGCTGAGCGGTTAGGGAATCGGGCTATTAATCAAAAGGTTGCCGGTTCGATTCCTGGCCGTGCGAAATTAAGTTGTGTCCTTGGGCAAGGGACTTCACCCCTACTTTTCTCGGGGGGGAATGTCCCTGTACTTACTGTAAAGTCGCTCTGGATTAGAGCGTCTGCTAAATGACTAAAGGTAAATGAGAGAGAGAGAGAGAACGCAACAATGTATTTTGTTCACACACTGAACAATTATAGCCCTGGTAAAGAAAACGAAAACACAAAAACATTCAATACAGTGCTGATAATCAGCTTTCTTTTCTCGTTCTCTGAAAACAGAACAACCACAAACTCACACACGCAATAGCGCTGACACTCGCACACCTTCATATTTCTGGAAATACTTAATCCTTTCCTCAGGCGTTGATAAATGAAAATAGACCCAAAAAATCCAAAGAACCGTCCAACCCATGACGCCATCCCGGGCCTTGCTCTCTCCATCCTTCTTATGACCCAGCTGTGCCACGTTAGCCTCTAATTGGATACAGGTCAAAGACAACCCTGGTGACTGCACTGGAAGACATCTGGAAGATGTTCGCACAACATTCGGAGAAGCTCTGTGGCCATTACTGCTTCGGAGAACATTTGAAATATCCCAAAGCCCTCCAAAGGTAAAGCCACAAGGCCCCGAGACGAGGAAAAACTAAATAATCAAGTGCTTTACTGGCAAAATTACATTTGGAAGGAACTCCTGAAAGACGTTTCTCTATATGTTTGAAACAAAGTTGGAAACATGGAAGAGCGGGGCAATAAAAAAAAAGCACGTTCCCACTGGAGACGGGAATGTTTTGAGGACTTTTCGTAGGGGCTTGTGGAGTTCTGGCTGCAACACACACACACACCACACACACCACACACACACACTTCAATCTCTTCCAGCCCTGTTGACAGGAACAGACTGATCCTTGCCTTGATGACTTGGAAAGCAGAAGATGGAAAAAGGTTCAAATAAAATGTTCAACACCCCATAATGTGGGCTGTAGGAGAACATCAAAGTATGTCCAGGTATGAAAAGGGCATGTGTCTATTAGGCTATAAACGACTCAGACAGTAACACAAACACACACACATAGACAAACTAGACGGGTGTGGTAAATAGACTTTTAACAACAGTCCGCTCTCCAGTTCTTCAAAGGTTACTCGCGTACACACGTGACACAGATAGAGACAAGAGAGAGACGGACAGACAAATACAAAGAGAGAGAGAAACCACCCGAGTTTCGGACCGCGAACATTTACTGCCGTGATGTTGATGTAGCGCGGACAAGCAAGCCAGCTGGACTGTGCTGTCGGTGCAAAGTCGAGTTTGCTTTTAACGCCACATCACTTAGATGGAGGTCGTCTCCCCTCTCCGATCTGTCTGCCTCTGCTTTGATCAGATGCAGGCCGGGAGGCCGAAGGGTAAACCCTCTCAAATCCTCTTTCTTTCCACCCTTTCGTTGGAGTGCGTGTATCGCTCTCCTCTCCTCCTTCTCCTCCCACGTCTCTGCCAGGCCCCAATCTCTCGGTCTCACGTCGAGCTTGAAGTTTAGTGCCCAGAGTTTTTGAGCGATTTTGCGCACCAGACTGTTAGACTTTGGTTAATGGTGTATGAAACACCTGGCTAGGGTTATGATTATATGTATGGGATTTTTGTTAGGGTGTCTGAAAGAGAGTGTGTGTGTGTGTGTGTGTGTGTGTGTGTCTGTGTGGGGAAAAGGAGAGAGAGATATGATAAGTGACTGGATCAGAAGATTTAAAAAATACGAGTGGAAAAAATTCGAGTTGACCTAATCAATTCTCAAGACACGTTTTATGCACAAATCCAATCCTGTACGTTGCTTTGATAAAAGAAGTCTGCCAAATGAACACATTAATTCCTAACAAAAGAAGTCAGTTTAATGAATACATTAATTCCTAACAAAAGAAGTCAGCTAAATGAATACATTAATTCCTAATGACTGTGTATCGTGTACTCATTTTAATATATATTACATTATCTAGAGAGGCACAGAGAGAAAGAGATTAGAGAAAGAAGGAGACAGAGACAGACAGACAGACAGACAGAGACAGATAGAAAGAGACAGACAGAGCGACAGAGACAGACAGAGAGAGAGAGAGAGAGAGAGAGAGAGAGAGAGAGACGGAGAGAGAGAGAGACAGAAAGAGATTAAGTTTCGCCAAGAGAAAATGTTCTCCTAAGAAGGAAAGTCACACAGAATACGCGGAAGGTTGTGCCACCCTTATCGATAAATCCTGGAATGCTAGACTCATAGATCCCTTCCTCCACACACACACACACACACACACACCACACACACACACACACACCCACACACACACACACACACACACACACACACACACACACACACAGAGCTCCCAAGTCTTCTTACTGTCCCGTGTTTCAGACTGTGGCTATTAACCTGCGGGGGAGCGCAGTAGACACACTTGAACATTAATAATTGAATTAAGAGGAAGACAGAGAGACTATTAAGCACAGGGGTCAAGGAACCTAGCGACACAGGGAAACTATCCTGAAGAGAAACTGGACTGACTTTCTGTGGGCCTATGTGGGGTGTGTGTTGGTGTACATTTAATTTAGAAGACGCTCTTATCCAGAGCGACTTACAGTAAGTACAGGGACATTCCCCTGAGGCAAGTAGGGTGAAGTGCCTTGCCAAGGTCACAACATCATTATCACGTCCGGGAATCAAACCGGCAACCTTCTGATTACTAGCCCGATTACCATAACCGCTCAGCCACCTCACTCCCTACTAATGGTGGGCGTGTGTTTGTGTTCTGTGGGTGTGTGAATGCGGATGCCGAAACATTTACATGTGTTTATTTATTAGATGCTCTTATCCAAATTGATGTACAAATCGTAAGTCAGCAGATAATCAGGGCCCAGGACTGTGCAGTGCTGACAGTATTTCGAGGGTTAGTGCCAAGGTACTGTCTGTTTCTTTACCAGATACAGTGCAACAATAATCTCTATTATTCTGATTATAGGACAGTGCAACCATGACAACAATATCATATTTCAAGTGCAACATTGTCAAAAAGTACACCTACATGGTCAAACCCTGTTCCTGGAGATCTATACGCCCTAGGTTTTCAGTTGTAACAAACATGGCTCCCATTGTCAACCAGCTAAACTCTGAATTAGGAGTAAAGTGTGCTGGGTAAGGGTTGGAATGAAGACTTACAGTAGTAGTAGTTTGCTTTCCTTTAACAGGGTTGGGCCATCACGCTTTGTACATTGTGTCCACAAGTTTAAAAACATTGTAAGCAAACTATGTACTATAACGAGCACACCCTCCAAATTAGGAGTAAACCTTTTGACACATTACGGAAACACCTAGGGCTCTGTACATATTCATTTCATACCAACTGGTTTTATTCCATTCATCTCTCGTCTTGTGATCGGTTACAAAATGTAAGACAGTTATATATATAGGCTATATTGTGCTTCATGCTTCATCTGAACACGCACACAAACACACGCACACACGCACGCAAGATTGTGCGCAATCAATTTCACCCTTTATTGCAATTTAGCAACTTCTATTCCAAGCATTCATAAATGATTGGTTAATTTGCACACCGAGGAGAAATTAAATGTAGAAACGGACGGTGTCTACAGTGTCATCTTGTTAAAGTCAGCTGCAATTGATTGAATAAAATTAACTTCTGGAGAAACCCGCGTCTTTTAATCAAACAATGAGTCCGTTATATTAATATATATTAATTAAATGATTATGACCAACGACACAAACAACAGAAATATGCAATATGTATCCATGCGAAATAAAGTTTAGTTCGATTCGCCGCCTACCTATGGTGGCCGATTCAGTCAGATGCATGACAAGGATCAAAGCCCATACATTCACTCTCATGGTCTGAACTTTCACCACCTTCATGGTGATGTGTTCGTATTCCAGATAAAAATTGCCAGTTAGAAGTCCTTAGCGACGCAGGATAACATTGTACCATACACAGACCAGAGTTGCGTCTCTCTGAGCCGCGTCAAACATCCATTTCACCCCCTGTTAATTCCTCTCCGCCGTGAAAGAAGTGACAGATTTTGTAGGTGCGCAGGAGCAGTGGAATTCTTTCCCTTTCTCTCTCTCCCTCTCGCGGACTCTCTCTATTAGCCAATGGGACCGTCACTACATGCACCGACCCCACCCACAGAAACCTAAGTGGAGAGACACTGCGTCATTCCATCAGCTATAGATTCAATGACTGTGGATCTGGTCGTAACTTTAGAAAAAACATTGAGTCAGTCAGAGTTGTGCGTTCTTCGCCTGATGTGAGTCGTCTTTTTAAACGAGTCAAATCGTATAAACAGTCATTTATGTGAAAGTCTGTTGTGTGGAGTGACACATAAAAGGTTAGGGTGCATGCCTGCTAGCAAGTAATGATGTATCAGGGTCCATTTCCCTTCGGCCTGTACTGCAAGTCTCCGCGGATAAAAGCCTCAACTTAAACTCATTAACCCGAATAAAGGAATTTGTGTTCTGACCGACACCCTGGGGCCAAACACCCACCATCCACCAGCTGGATGCGAGCCTTCTCTGCCCTGTGGGGGACTGGATGGTGAGGGCTGGTGTATGCTTGTGTGCCTGTGTGCCTGTGTGTCTGTGTGCCTGTGTGTCTGTGTGGTGGTGTGTGTGTGTGTGGGGGGGGACAGTTCTAGACAGTCATTACGTGACCTTCTAATCCTACAGCCTGCGACTGTTTGGCCTAAAAATGTGTTAGGATGCGATAAGAAAGGGATCTCAGATATCCGCAGTCTTCTGTTTTCACTTTTCACATCCCCGAGCAGCACACCGACGAGAACACACGCGCATTCCTGCACGTTCATTGTTCAGATAAATCAGACGTCCTCCTTCTTGTTGTCAATCCCTTCTTTTGTACACTTTTAACGTCTTACCTACCTGATTGGAGGGAAAGAGATTGTCGTGGACCACCTGAGTGCCTGAGTTTTCAAAAAGCTGGCAACGGCACTTGCACCTGGCAAATGGAAGTTGCGCCGTTTCCCTGCCAAACGTCCCCGTTACACAGAGTGTGATGGCCATGCCTCGAGCTAGCTATGCCTCTGAATATTACAGAACACTTCAGAAACAAGGCATTTGTTATTTTCTGTGATTTGGGGGGTCAATTCACAGGGGGGGGCGGGCAGAAGGGAACAGAATCAGAGATCTGATTAACATAGAGAGCGAAACCGGCTAAATACATTTCTACCCAGGGATCGGGCCTTACCATCTGTGAGAGATTATGCTTGGTGTCATGGGTAACACAGCCACACACAAAGTCCTTTTATTTTGAGATCATTCATGAGTGGACTTGTGACAGCTGGCTAAGTGGATGCACATGGTCCTGGTGTGTGTGTGTGTGTGTTTGGAGTTGGAAATAGTAAAAAAGAAAAAAGCTGCCTGAACAAGGGAGACAGTAAAATAGTTTGCAAAGAAAGGAGAGACAATGGAGGCATACGCAGAGATCAATTTGCCATGCCTATTTTCCTCAGCGCGGTGGATATTGGATACATCTAATGCCGATCCCAAAAGTAGGATTCACATTTAACGGATTGACAGGATTATCCAGCAACCAAAACATTCGTCTCTGTTTTCCGACGGAAATTGTTGTTAGCGTCGTTTTCACACCAGTGGATTCGTCTCGAAGGGAGTAGAGGGCGTACTGTCAATTACAGAGAGCGCTCACAGGCTGACATACACAGCAACACACGTTCAAGTTCAACAACATGCCCCCACACCCCCCCGGTTAGTGGTGACGGAGGAGCATGACCAACACAACTCAAATGTTTCCTGGAGGAAATTATTTTCTTGTTTCGACGCGGAGGCCCCTGAGAAAATGTCCCTGTCCAGATAGAACGTTCTAGAGAGGAACCATCGGAACACAGGGCTTAGTTGCTCCAAACGGAACGTTTCGGACACAGGAAGTGCGTGGAGGTCTGAAGAGAGATCGCCTGTCTGATGTTACGAAACCACGCCTCCTGCGGTGAGCTTTGAGACGCAAGGACACATCTCAGCTTTGAAGAAACGCCCCGACCGCGAACCGCGCTAGGGGGTTGAAACACACACACACACACACACACACACACACACACACACACACACTGGCAAATGAAGTCTAATGAAAATACTGACGTCTCAGCCGTATCAAGGGGCAAATCTTTTTGGCAAATAAGACAAAAACACAGATTACAACCCCTACATATGCACACACACACACGCACGCAAACACACACAGAGACACACACACACACAAACTGCTGGGCCGTTTTCCATCTGTCAATGTTATCATATTAGCCCTTGCCTCGTCTCTTTAGTGCCCAGTTTGGCTTGGCAGTGACTCCCGCTGTGTCATTGGGAATTGAGTTGGCTGAAAACGACTGGCTGATAATGTCTACAGCATGTGTTGTATATGTGTGTGTGTGACTGTGTTTGTCATATGTCAGAAGAAGAAGAAGAAACTATTGACATTGCACTTGTCAGAACTGTCTCCAAGGGTCATGATAAATGGTAGTCCGCACGCGGGGGGTGAGGAGAAGAAAAAAAAATGATTTGACTAACAGATGGCGGCCACTCGCTCCAACGCGATGTGTCCATGAATCATAGGGAGTGTGTGTTGTCTTGTCATTCCCGGGATTGCGCGAACTACTTTGAACGAGTAGCGGAAGGGTCGTACGCAGGTGGGGGGGTCAGATGGCTGAGCGGTTAGGGAATCGGGCTATTAATCAGTCCCCGAACTTACTGTAAGTCGCTCTGGATAAGAGCGTCTGCTCAATGGCTAAATGGAGGTGTTGAACGCACGCTTACACAGCGACAAGCAGGCCGGCCATCGGGCACAGCACATCCCCTCACGTTTAGCGAGAACATGACCTTCCTAAAACAATACCAGGCCGAGGTGAACTGAGGCTGCCTGCTCGGCAGTGGTGTCACCATGGCTGCCGTTCCTCGGTCCCCCATCTGAGAGGGATTAGGAATTATTCCTCGATTGTTTGTCCCAAAGCCTGTGACCTTCTCGTGCCCATTCTGAACAATATGAACGATTGCGTAAGCATCCCATGCTAGCTACGCTGGGATTAGCCACTAGGCTAACAGCCATTGTGAAGGAAAGGCTAGAAGGCTCGGATGGAAGGAACTGGGACGTAGCCAGTGTTGCGGTGGTGTGGTGTTCATGTCTTCATGTGCCACCCCCTCTCTCTCTCTGCCAGAATACAGCTGTCACCTCTTTATGTAATACACCTCGTTTAGGAATACACCTCGTTAAGGTATACACCTCGTTAAGAAATACACCTCGTTAGGTATACACCTCGTTTAGGAACACAACTTGTTATGGATCTTAACTGGTTGAGGAACACACCGTTCGGTTGGCCGGTATGCCACTTCCTGTCTACCTGTCTGCCTGTGTGTCAGTCTGTGAGTCTGTCTGTCTGCCTGTCAGTCTGTCAGTCTGTCTGTCAGTCAGTCAGTCCACTTCTCTCCTAAGTAGGGTGGGCAAACTCAATCTGGACTTTTTTTCAACCCTGGACACACGTAGGGGATTATAAAGGGGGCCATTGTTGTTGTTTTAATGGGTTTCCTTTCAGGGTCTTTGTATACCCAGAGAGCAAATAAAACCTATTTCTCGCACCTTTTAAAAAGGTGAAATAAATGCTATATGGAGTGTGTGTGTGTGTGTGTGTGTGTGTGGTGTGTGTGGTGTGTGTGTGTGTGTGTGTGTGTGTGTGTGGTGTGTGTGTGTGTGGTGTGTGTGTGTGTGTGTGTGTGAGAGAAGCGTCAAGCTTACACACTCTCTGGCAGTGTTGGGGAAAACGTCACATAATCTCCCGGGAACAAGAGTCGGGGTGGGCTGGCTGACACTTGGATTTAGATGTCATTTAGAGATACAAATGAAGGTTTGTTTACTTGTATTGCCGTCATGCCGTCAACAAGTCATTTTGGCCTGCATGGAGAATTGCCGCTCATCGGATATGTTCCGCTTTTCCAACAACCGTGACACATTCAACATCACTTAAACCACCTTTCTACCCCATTCTGACCCCGTCTTGACCATGTCTTCACACCTAAATGCCACGAGTCGCTGCCACGCGATTGGCTGATGAGATATTTCAGTTAAGAGGACGATTGGACAGGCAGACATGATAATAAAGGGGTTGTGAGTGGATAGAACAACCGTCATATCGAGGAGAACATTTGGTAGACTGCTAGGTCTGGCCGGGGGGGAAGAGAGCACGAAGGGAACTGGAGAGATTGGCAGGTGAGTACAGCGTGGAGACAAGGAGAACGAGGTGGAGACAGAGAGAGAAAACCACAGGGAGAAAGGAAACCATGATGAAGAGAGAACAGATTTTGAGAGGTAGGAACGATTGCTATATAACGACATGTAAAGAGGAGATTGAATGAGAGAGAGAACGGCTGAAAGAGACAGATAGGGAGAGAGGGGGGAGGGAGGGAGAGAGAGAGACTGAAAGAGACAGAGAGAGAGAGAGGGGGGGGAGGGAGAGAGAGAGAGAGAGAGAGAGAGAGAGAGAGAGAGAGAGAGAGGGCTGGAAGGAATCAGAGACGGGACACAATGAGACAGGACAAGGAGGCTGATTTATGGAAGACAACAAAACGCAAAGCCTGGAATGAGCCGACTGAAGTGACAGAGAGTATAGCGAGAGGAGAAAGTTCAGGAAGTTAAAGAAGATCACATTTTCGGAGGTAAACTAGACACGTGAAAAAGGCAGGAACCGTCTGGAAAAAACTGACAAAAAAGAAGAGGGAGTTGTGTTTGTGAGGCTGGCGGCTGACGGCATTGTCTCGCCCAGGTGTTTATCTCCGAGGTTCTTTTAGGAGGTTTACACAATACCTTAATGAGACACACGTCACAGGAAACCATTCAACAGAGAGTCTATATTTACATTTACATTTTTATTTATTAGTTTATTTGACAGGGACAATGCAGTTAAACATAGCTACAGAGCAAAGTTTGCAGCTGATGTGATGCACATAGAGTTTATAGCAAGAGCTAATTTTCAACTCCCGTCCCGTCCCCCTTTGTGAAAACCAAAGAGCATGTAGTTAGACAAGTTACAATTACACAGCAAGAACCTCAAAAGTGCATGAGTGTACCTGTGGGAAAAGCAAGCAACAATAATATATTTCACCGCAAGACAGTTACAACAAACCAACAAGAGCAACAAGTCTCTCAACAAGAGTCATTGTGATCCTGGAGGAAAATCAGGTCCAGCAAATCATTCCTAAGTGCTGTGTACTCCTGGAACAAGTGCGTGAGCCTTTTCTTGAAGGTGGGGAGACAGTCTGTGTCCCTGATGGAGGTGGGGAGTTGATTCGACCACTGGTGGGGCCAGACAGGGGAAGAGCTTGGTGTTGGGACCGGGCGCTCTTGAGCGTTGGGACCACCAGACGGTTGTCAGACGAAGACCGTAGGTGGCGGGTGGGGGTGTAAGGCTGGAGGAGAGACTGGATGTAGGCAGGTGCAGTCCCGTTCACCGCTCGGGTAAGGTCAGTACCAGGGTCTTGAATCTGATACGGGCCGTGATGGGAAGCCAGTGGAGGGAGATGAGGTGGGGTACAGGTACTTTATATGTCTTTAAAGCAGCGTACAGCGTTCAACTTCGGCGGTTTCAATTTCAGATTTTACACCATGAGTCTTGAAGCGCATTTGAAGGCAATTTAGAATGTTGGGATGGAAACTGTTCCCCACCTTATCTTATGCGCTAATTAGTTGGATTGCAATTAAGCGACATCAAGGGTATGCTACTGACGTTAGCGAAGCAACATAAGCTTTAATGAGAAACCCTCGCTGACATCTGCATTTATTTATCCACCAATATGAATCCACAATGAATCAGCAATTCTGGCGCACTGTTAGCGAGCTCAACGCTGGATTCAACAGCCCTTCTCACACTCAAATGTTCGCGTTTCACCTAATAAACCAGACCGAATTGACACGCCATAAAGGGCCACGCAACATTTAACGGTTGTCTTTGTCCAAACTCTCAAACGAAACGGTAACAGTTATGGCATGGCATGACAGAAAAAGATGAACTCGCATGATCTCCCCGTCCAACCATTACTGGAACCAGAAAACCTATGATTTATTTTCATCCCCCCATAAAAGACGTTATGGGAATATTGCTTGTTTTGATGCGGAGTAGCGTAGATAATTATAATGGAGGAACATATAGGCCTATTGTGGGGTTTTTAGTGCCTAGGGGGTGCTAACCCTACTCTTGCATCACAGTGAAATGGGGAAATTGTGTTTTTCCTGAACAGTGAGGTCTACTTCTGTTCCAGCAATTTCCACACAGATTGTAGCGGTGGGAGCAAGTGTATGTGATTGTGTGTTGAATACGTGTGTCTCTCTCACACACACACGCACGCACTACATTCATTTTGGGATGACACTTTTATCCAAAGCGACGTTTGAGATGCGTACACACATTCGTGACCAATCACTTCTGTTGTGTCTTCTTTAATTGAATTGGATTCAAACCGAAAGTAATGGAGAGGCAGTCCTATCAGCATGCTTCCTGCGGAAGCGACGAGGCTGTTCTTTATCTTCGGGCGGGCTAAACGCAGTACGCGGGGCCCTCCCAATCATTCGCCCTCGTCTGAGACGTTACACGCCATCGCCGAAATTTTCAGGAGAGCCATCGCTGTTTCCATGGGAATAGATGTCACAGTGACAACGAGGCTTTAGCCCGTTTCTCGCAGAGACAGGTACAAGACCATGAGGAAGAAGAGAGAGAGAGAGAGAGAGAGAGAGAAGACGAGAGAGAGAGAGAGAGATGAGAGAGAGAGAGAGAGAGAGAGAGAGAGAGAGAAGACACAGAGAGATAGAAGAAGAGAGAGAGAAAGACAGAGAGAGAGAAGACAGAGAGAGAGAGAGAAGACACAGAGAGATAGAAGAAGAGAGAGAGAAAGACAGAGAGAGAGAGGATTGGAGAAAGGAAGCAAAAGATAGAGCGACAGCCCCCCTCCCCCCTCCACCCCCAAAATCTCTTTCACTTTAACACAGAGATTGATTATAACTCATCTTAAATCCATCAACTCAATCAATGAAGAGAAGCTGGCAGGGAGACAGTCTAGTGATGAGGGGCTCAGCTGGGCAGGGAGACAAGGAGAAACCACCGATGAGCAGGTGTGTGTGTGTCTGTGTGGGGGGGGGGTGCTTAGAAGCCCAATCTGGCAACCTGCTAAACAAAACACATTGTTACTGCACACACACAATCACAATCAGACTGCAAGCTGTGTGTGGGGCTGTGAAGGAGAGTTGATCCCGTGTGACATCACGCATGTGTGTGTGTGTGTGTGTGAGGATACCTCCGAGCTGTGCATGTCAGTGTAGGAAAATCTGTGTTATTCCCATGTGTGTGTGTGTGTGTGTGTGTACTGGTTCTTACACAACGTGTACAAGGTACCGTAAGCCCTACACACTGTCTCTCCTCAGCGAAGTCAGGTAGAGCCCAGACTCCTTGACATCCGTTTAATACACCTTGACATCCTTCTGTTCCATCCCTCTTTATAAACCGCACTCACAAACACGTACAGACAAACACTCACAGACAAACACTCACAGACACGCACAGACAAACACTCACAGACAAACACGTACAGACAAACACTCACAGACACGCATGGCGCTCCCACAGCACCTGTCGACAGCCCTCTCACAGCTCCTCCCGGGGGGGGGGCGGGTCTTGGAGCCAGCGTGCGTACACCACCAGAGGGTCGCTGTTCCAGTGCTTGTGGAAGGAGACGGGCTGCTGGTGGGCCAGGAGCTCTCGGGGGTAGTCGTCCGGTCGAGCCTGGAACAAACCGGTTCGGACTGGTGAGTTGAAACGAGGACTCGACCCTGACCTAGCGGGCAACGGCAGCAGGAGCGCCACCTGAGACGATTTGATGGGTAAAGTATTCCGAAAGTGAATCCATCAAAAATGGACTTTTATATTATACTGTCTGCGGCGCGGGTGACCTACCTGACTGCGGGAGAATTAAAACGATTAAAATCTCATTCTCTGTGTCTGTAGCTCTCCCTCCCGTATCGCTCTCTCTCTCTCTTACACACACACACACACACACACACACACTTACACATCCCTCTGATCTAGACCATAAAAGAATAATGACCCATAGCCTCAAACTAAGATAAATGCTTTATGAAGGGTTGTGGTTGACCAGAGGGCTGTGTGTGTGTGTGTGCCAGTGTGTGGGTGTGTGTGTGTGTCAGTGTGTGTGTGTGTGTGAGTGTGTGTGTGTGTGTGTGTGTGTGTGTAGTCCTCACTGGTGTAACAGATGGCTTTGTGTGTTCTACGGCATTGTAGTGTTCAAGGCTAAGGAACAGCAACATATCTCAAATATATTGCCAAAAAACTGACAATACAGCTGATTTCACTCATTTGAAAACCGCTGATCCAATTAGGATAAAGACTACAGCAAAGACAGTCTTTCAAAAACGTCCTTTGGGATGAATATTAGTTACTTTAATGTTTGCTACATTTCACCATTTAATGAATGATTGAACAGAGTTAGACTGGACCTCCATCATGAAAGTGAAATGGTTGACACTTAGTTAGCTGGTCAAGGAGGCACTGTGTGTTAGTATGTGTGTTGGTGTGTAAGTGTGTGTGTGTGTGTGTGGGGGGTCCTACCTGGTGGAACAGAGGGCTGTGTGTGTGTGTGTGGTCCTACCTGGTGGAACACAGGGCTGTGTGTGTGTGTGGGGTCCTACCTGGTGGAACACAGGGCTGTGTGTGTGTAGGGTCCTACCTGGTGGAACACAGGGCTGTGTGTAGTGTGTGTGTGTGTGTGTGTGTGTGGGGTCCTACCTGGTGGAACACAGGGCTGTGTGTGTGTGTGTGTGGGGGGGGTCGTACCTGGTGGAACACAGGGCTGTGTGTGTGTGTGTGTGGGGCCCTACCTGGTGGAACACAGGGCTGTGTGTGTGTGTGTGTGTTCCTACCTGGTGGAACACAGGGCTGTGTGTGTGTAGGGTCCTACCTGGTGGAACAGAGGCCTGTGTGTAGTGTGTGTGTGTGTGTGTGTGTGTGTGTGTGTGTGTGTGGGGTCCTACCTGGTGGAACACAGGGCTGTGTGTGTGTGTGTGTGGGGGGGGGTCGTACCTGGTGGAACACAGGGCTGTGTGTGTGTGTGTGTGTGTGGGGTCCTACCTGGTGGAACAGAGGGCTGTGTGTAGTGGTGATGCCCAGGGAGCTGAGACACATGCCCAGCACCATGTCGTCAGGGGCCTCATCACCGTGGCAACCACAGCCGCCTGAGAGCAGCCTGGACACGGCCACTCTGCTCAGCACCATCCTAGACACACACACACACACACACAAGCCACACACACACACACACACACACACACACACACACACACAAGCACACACGCACACACACACACATACACAGCACACACACACTTTTATTCCACAGCCTCACCCCCCATCGCCCCTCCTCCCCTCCACCCCCACCCCCCACGCCCCCCTCCTCCCCTCCCCCCCCTCCCCAGAGCCTCACCTCCCATGCCCCCTCCTCCCCTCCCCCCCCTCCCCAGAGGCTCACCTCCCACACCCTCTCCTTCCCTCCCCAGAGGCTCACCCCCCACGCCCCCTCCTCCCCTCCTTCCCTCCCCAGAGGCTCACCCCCCATGCCCCCTCCTCCCCTCCTTCCCTCCCCAGAGGCTCACCCCCCACCCCCCGTGGGGTAGCTGTATCCGTGGTGTCCCAGGCTGTAGCCGTACCTCTCCCCCAGGCTCACCGCCTCTCCAGCGTCATAGCACCCCAGCAGCCTGCGGAGCCGTGGTAGACTACACACACACACACACAGATACACACACACACACAGATACACACACACTCCAAGCAGAGAAAGTGTGAAGAATTCATTAAGTCATATAAAAAGTTTGATCAAAACTTGAATCTTTCATAATCAAGTTATTCTCATCACCGTGGTGAGAAAGAGAGAGAGAGAGAGAAAGGGAGATAGAGAGAGAGAGAAAGAGAGAAAGGGAGATAAAAAGAGAGAGATAATAGAATGGAGAGTCTTCACTCAGACGGACTCAGCCCAAGGGCGTTTGAGACATGGTTCCAGTACCTGATTAATGTGTCGTCGTCGACGACCAGCAGCCAATCGGCTTTCGCCACAGCACCGCTGAGGAAGCGCTTCAGGATAGCGAAAGTTTTCCCACAGTGCCCTGCAACACGAGAGATAAAATAAAAGGAAGAATCCGTGGAAAAAGAGAGAAAGAAAGAAAGAAAGAGAGATACTGCAGAGGGACAAAGAATCAGTATGAAAATGGCCATTCGTGCACATTTTAAAAATAAAACGGATAAAAAAGATTAGGGGTTATGCTAATTATGAATTCCTAACTCCGTCAAGCCTGCAGAGAAATCCTCCTCAGATAAAGCCCCTTCTCAACAGCTTCACCAAGTGTGAGGTATTTTCAGACGCTTTTATCCAAAGCCACATACAGCGCAGGGAGGAATTTGAACCTGCAACCAACGAGCTAAGCCCTCCCCACTTTCAGTAAAGTAAGAGTGACGTTATAAAAGGACAGCATTAAACTCCTGATCTAGGCTATAAAAAGTCAAGAACAAGTTGAAACACTGGTTTGTCTTTTACTTAACTTCTCGAGAGAAAAGGAAGGGACATGAGAATGCCATCTGCAAGGCAAATTCCAGATTCGTAATTTGTAATTCTGGTAAACAGAAATTCGGGTCATTTGTTATTATCTTGGAGGATCAATCCTAGCCGACCAAGCGGCTGAATATTCATAAGCCTTTGAAAACAATGGCCAGTCAATAAACAGCAGTAAACAATTGTTTGGCTTGATGTTTTATGTATCAACATTCACTTGATTTAGCATACATTGTAAACAGATTCTGTTCCAAAAAAGTTTTGGTTTTAAACCTACGAAACTATTTGAATTGAAAAGAAACAGAAAGAGAGAAAGCTCTAGAAACAAAGAGAGAGAGAGAGAGTGAGAGGAACAAGGCCAGGGAGAGAGGGGGGAGATGGGGGAGAGACTGAGCCCAAGAGGGGAAGAAACAGATCAAACGAGACAGGTGGGGGGACATACCGAGCAAGAGAGAGGGAGAGGGAGAGAGAGAGAGAGAGAGAGAGAGAGAGAGAGAGAGAGAGAGGAAGAGGAAGAGAT
Source organism: Mallotus villosus (assembly GCA_903064625.1). Lineage (NCBI taxonomy): Eukaryota > Metazoa > Chordata > Actinopteri > Osmeriformes > Salangidae > Mallotus > Mallotus villosus. The sequence goes on from CAEFZP010003310.1 coordinate 26,359, forward strand.
ACGAAGAGGAGAGAAACAGCCAGCGGGAGGGAGGGAAAGAGAGGCAAGGGAGGAGGACAGAAGGAGAGAGGGTTAGGGTTCGGAAAGAGAGAGAAAGAGAGAGAGACATAGAGAGAGAGAGATCAGTAGGTAGAGTCAAAGAAACAGGTGGGGCGGACGGGGAAAACAGAGCGGAAGAGCGACGGGAAAGGAACGGGACAGGAAAATCTCATTTGAGATGACTGAGTAGCTGTAAGTGGATTTGGGCTAGGGGAGGGGGAAGGTAAGCGTGAGGAATGGGAGCCGGCGTCTTCCAAAGGACAGAGGGGAGAGCGGGTTCCAGGGCCGGGATGAGAAGCCCTCCGAGCCTCCCTGCACCGGCTCCTCCATGACAGATTTACTGAGCAGGCCGGGAACGAGCGCTAGCCGTGCCCAGAACTCTCCACAATAAACAGGTCCGTATGGGAGCTCTCGAGCCTCACGCACACGCACGCACACACACACAGATGTGACCGGTCCTGTCTCTACAGGTACGTCTGAGTCAGGAAGTCTTGTCGGGAGTAGAGCGGGGGGAGGGGAGGGGGAGGAGGACGAGAGTAGAGAAGGGGAGAGAGAGGGGGGGAGAGGAGAGGAGGGGAGAGAGGAGGTGGGAAGGAGAGCATGTTGAGAGAGGAGGGGGTGTGGGTGCCGGAAGAGTCGCTATAGGGCGATTGGGTGTGCACAAAGTCGAGTTTGTGGGGTGTGGAGTGACTAGGAGGACATAGGCGGAGGATAGCAAACACGAAGGATGAGGAGGAGGAGGACGAGAGGAGAGCAAGGCGAGATGAGGAGGAGGACGAGGCGTGAAAGCCGAGTGCAAAGTGAGCAGAGTGTCAGCCGTGAAGGAGTCTCAGGCAGGCGCGGTGCGGGGAGAGAGACGGCTGGAGACACAGAGATGTTTCAGACTATTATGACGCTGACCACCGGGTTAATAGAAAAGGAGCGGGAGAGAGAGAGAGCAAGAGAGAGAGAGAGAGAGAGAGTGGGAGAGAGAGAGAGATGCGAGATGGAAAGAGAGAGACGGAGACAGACGGGGTACAAACAGCAACATATCGAGGGAAGGGGGAGCGGTGAGGCGGGGAGGGGGGCCGAGGTCACGGAACACTGAGAGGCGCTGACAATGGGAGACACGGGGAGGGAGGACGAGACAGAACGTCCCGCGTCCCGCAGACACGAGGAGGGGAGGAGATGACGTGAAGGAGGCACACAGACACAGACTGTTGACGCTCTCTGTTTTTAGATATCCCTGAAGGAGAGTGAAAGAGAAGAGAGAGAGAGAGAGAGAGAGAGAGAGAGAGAGAGAGAGTGCGAGTGAGAGTGACAGAGAAAGAGAGAAGGACCTGGAGTTCATCAGCCACCTAACCCTCCCTCAGCGGAGGAGTCAGAAGCGCAGTAAACACACAAGTACCACAAAGTGCCACAGTGATCCAGGCAGCACTAAATCAAGTATGAAAAACAACACAACTCAATTAAACCTTTATTCACGTCGGAGCCCCCTTAAAAGGATCATATCTGAAACGAGGCCGGGTGTACGCATGAGTTCCCCCCGTGTGCTCCATCCCCTCAACCTGAACCCAACAGCACAGACGCCCCTACACACAAACACACAAACACACAAACACACAAACAGCGATGGTGGTGAGTGAGCCGCATGTAATTACCTGGAGTAAGCTAATGACTTCTTTTTTTTTCATAACAGAGGACACTTCTGTTCCTCTCTCTCTGAGTGTGACATTTTCACAAACACATTAACGGCCAACAGCTGCATTTGCAATTCGACAAACATCCACTCCCAGAAAGGAAACAAATAAAACAACGATTTAGAATAGCAATGTGGCCGAACGCGCCATAGCTGTAGCCATAGCTGTAGCCATAGCTACGGCGATGTTGTTCGAGAGAGAATACAACCTCAGATGTAGCTAAAAGGGCAACCTTCAGAAACTTATTTTTAAAGTTGCACGGGGGAAGAAATATGGTTAACTGGTGTCTGCCAGAGAAGACAGATAGAAAGACAGATGGAGAGTGAGAGACATAAAGAGAGAGAGGGAGACATCCTCCTATTAGAGGAGGCGGGGAGAGCGAGGGAACGAGAGAGACAGACAGACAGAGAGAGAGAGAGAGAGAGAGGGAACGAGAGAGAGCGGGAGAGAACAAGAGAGAGAGAGAGAGAGAGAGAGAGAGAGAGAGAGAGAGAGAGAGAGAGGGAACGAGAGAGCGAGAGAGCGAGAGAGGGAACGAGAGAGAGCGAGAGAGAGCGAGAGAGAGAGAGAGAGAGACAGCTGGAATGAAAGGTAAAGAAGTGATTGACAGACAGGGGAGTTAACGACCCTGGCAGAGAACAAAAAGACAGCAGCTCAAGGTTCGAGGCTGCAGCCTGACAGACGCCGCCTCGGCGGAGGTTTCAACTGCAGTCATCACGCAGCTGAGCTCAGCTCATAAACACCAATATTAAACCCCGGGGAGACGCCGAATCAACGACTACCGACCCCCTGGCTTTACGGTCGTGAAACCTGAATGGATCTTTTTCTCTTCTCTATCTGGAGCGTGGCGGGGTTAGAACAACACGAGGCTAGGTGAGCACACGCAGGCCTCGCCGCACTGTTCCCGTGTCCTCCCGTCGTAAACAATGAGGCCCGGGAACAGTCTACAACCGCTCTACACCGGGATACGTATGGTACACCTGGGAGAGAGGGGAGGGCGAGGGAGGGAGGGAGGGCGAGGGAGGGCGAGGGCGAGGGAGGGAGGGCGAGGGAGGGAGACGAGGGGGAGGTGGACAAAGAGAGCGAGCCAGGAGGGAGGCAGATGGGAAGTAGCAGGATGCCATGATGAGAGGAGACCAGAGCGAGGAGGAACGGAGAGATCGAGAGGGCAGAGGAGGGAGAGAGGAGATGGGGAGGGCACGCAGGCGAGAGGGAGACGGGCACGCCCAGCGAGCAGCCGGAGAGGGAGAGGGAGAGGGAGCGATGTGCGACCAGAGGGAGAGGCGAGAGGGCACGCGGCCCCGAGAGGGAGAGGGTGAGAGGGAGAGGGAGAGGGAGAGGTCGCGTGAGCGGCAGGGGAGCGGGCTTTTTTGTTTTGTGAGGGAGTGTGCGTGAGTGTGAGGGAGAGAGGCGAGGGAGAGGAGAGGGAGAGGGAGAGGGAGAGGGAGAGGGAGAGGGAGAGGAGGAGAGGGAGAGGGAAGGAGGGCAAGAAAGTGGAGAGAAACGAGCAGGAGGGGAAATGGAGAGAGAGAGACAGAAAGGAGGGGTTCAGCTCAGAGACGAGGGAGAGCAGACAGCAGACGGGGTGTCTGACGCACCACACCCACCTCTCTCTCTGTGCTGGCACGCCCAGGTACCAACCCACCTCTCTTGTGTTGGGCCGCCAGGTGATTGGGGTATGGAGGGGTCAGCGACATCACTGTAGTACTCCATAAGTGCTGCGTCTTTTGCCCAGGTGCCTTGACAACGGGTACTCGTGGAAAACCGACAGACAGACAGACCGCTAGACAGTCAGACATAGAGGTAGACAGATGGATAGGACAGAGATAGAGGATCGTAACTATGTTTTGTGTGTGTATGTCCACATCATTTCCAATCAACTTCAACCATCATCGGCTACTGAGGGCTGTTCAAACAATGCTAATCCAATCAATTAGACTGTACTTGCTTGTTTTATTATCTCAGGGTAAACGCCATCGCTAACACGCAAGCTTTTACTCTGCTGTAAGGGATTCAGCCTGCCAAAACTGGGCCTAAATCATACGCGTCATATTGCAAGTGTTTTTTTTTAGGTCACGCTCACGGATTAAAATCTCGTTTCAGTGTTACTTTGTACTAAAAACAGGTAAACGGCCTAGCTCCCTGCCCTTAGGGGGCTGTTAAAAGGAGGGATGCTGGAGATTATGGAAATGAAGCCCTGATTACACGGGGCCGGCCGGTCTGAGACGGGAGAGTTTGTAAATCAGACGGGGAGAGTGTAACGGGTCACTTCCACACAGCAGCTAAGTGGTTCTGAAAACTGCGGGTGTCTGCTCAGTCGAGGGAGGACGGGGAGAGGACGAGAGGGAGAGGGACGAGGGAGAGGGAGAGGGAGAGGGGGAGGGCGGAGGGAGAGGGAGAGGGAGAGGGAGAGGCGAGAGAGGGAGAGGGAGAGGGAGAGGGGAGCTCGGCGAGAGGGTAGGGAGAGGGAGAGGGACGAGGGAGAGGGAGGAGAGGGAGAGGTGAGAGGGACCCGAGGGAGAGGCATGACGGGATGAGGGAGAGGGCGAGACGTGCCGAGGACGGAGGGAGTGTAGGGAGGGTAGGGAGGGAGGGAGGGAGGGAGGAGGGAGGGAGGAGAGGAGAAGGAGAAGGAGAAGAGAAGGAGAAGGAGAAGGAGAAGGAGAAGGAGAAGGAGAGAGAAGGAGAAGGAGAAGGAGAAGGAGAAAGGAAAAAGGAGAGGAGAAGGAGAAGGAGAAGGAGAAGGAGAAGAGAAGGAGAAGGGAAGGAGAAGGAGAAGGAGAAGGAGAGGAGACGGAGAAGGAAGAAGGAGGAGGAGGAGGCGGAGGAGGGGAGGAGGAGGAGGAGGAGGAGAAGGAGAAGGAGGGAGGGAGGGAGGGACACATCTTGACCCTCATTATCAACATGACTAGCAGTACTACAGAAGTTACTCAAGAGGTGTGAGCGCCATCAAGTACAGACTCGTCAGCAACTCAGAATTGAGCATGCGAGAGTGGGCAGCAGATGACACCCAGCCGTACAATACCCATACATACGCAGCATGAACCACACACTATGATGTGCGCAGAGAGGCACACACACACACTTCGCACAAACAAACACACACTTCACTCGGGTTATCGACGAGGACGGATGCAGCCACCAGCCCCGTTATGGACGATACAAGGGCAATCGCTCACATCAATTTTGTGCGCAATTATCTCTCTAGTGACTAAACGTGATGAATATGCAAATGACACGAGCTGTATGGCTGTGTGATTATTATGTTGACAAGTAACCTCCACACCTGTGACAAAGATGTTTTCGATGAACAAACACACACACACGCACACACACAAAACCTACCTCTGACTGAGTGGAACTCTGGCAAGTTTGACGGCTACAACGAGGTCCTACCGTCCGATGGCTGACCCTGCGAGAGACACGATCGACACAGTGACACGTTCAGTAGCTGGAGGTGGTGATACCATGAAGAGACTGTGTTGACACACACACTCACACACACCCACT
>CAEFZP010003311.1:0-185000 GCA_903064625.1 Mallotus villosus
GTCACCCCTGCTCATGGTCACCTCTTCCCCTCGCAGGGTCCAGGTCAAGAGCCTAATGATGTCCTTAATGTGCAGAGAGCTCAGTGGGACTCGGCAAGGTTGGAGGAAGTTTGCGTTTAATGAATGATCTCGAACGAAAATAAAAACAAAACAAAAAAGTATCTCTGACCCCTTGAACTTGTAGAAGGTGACGTTGTTGTCCATGCTACAATGGTGTTGGGCCCACCCCCTCTCTCCCCCTCTCTCCACCTCCCTCCACCATGTGGAGCTGCAGATATCAGGCAGAAGACTGGCAGGGTTAGGAACAGAGCGAGCCAATCCTGAGAAGTTCCTCCAATGAAGGAATGTGATGCTCATTTTGTTTGACGTCTTTTGAAGCCATCAGATTTGGACTCCATTCTCTCAGCCAGGAAGCACTGGGATCACTGGTGGCGAGTCCTCAGGCTAAATAGACCTGAATTCATAAACACATGCAATGATGAATACAAATACTGTGTTTATTCCCTAAATAAATCTTATACTGTAGTGTTGTGTTGTCAGTGAATGCTGGAGCAGGCCATGTGCCATTATAATAAAGGCTTTGGAATGCATTCAAATATTTTTTTTAATCATGCTTAAAAAGTTTCAGTTAACATTTTGTATACGTTATCAAATAATAATTTAGAAACAATAACCGATTCATGTATTAACATGTGTGGAGGATTAAGAAACCATTAAAAAAACACTTAATAAGGCTTTGTATATATTTGCAAACGGTTAAATCCCCATCTTAGAGGCAGTGTTTCCAATGCGGACATGCAACGAGATCTATTCTTATCTGTGAAACTGGTCACTATTTCATGACAGCAACTAAAGTCATAATGAGGAGTTTTCTGTTTGATATACAGATGCCACTGGAGAACGATGACCCTGCCTGTGAAAAGACAATATCTTTTGAAGGCCTTCTCAAACTCAACAGCTCAGTCAGAGTGTGTTTGATATGCCATAGCTGACACCATTCAGACGGCTTCTTTTGATCAGCTGTGCGACTGGAGGAATCAAGCAGCTCTTCTCTCCCTTGAAGTGGTGTCCATGTTTGGTTTCTCCTGGACGTTTCTCAAACGTACCGTGACAACCTGTCATGCTCAGCATTACGCGCTCGTAGTCCAACAGAAGGGTTCATTCCCCATCAGTGGCCAGCACCAAGCTTAAGTAGATGCTCAATTGGGAAAATAAGTGTGTGTGTGTTTCTGTGTATGCATGCGTGTGTGTGTGTGTTTCTGTGTGTGCATGTGTGTGTGTGTGTTTCTGTGTGCATGTGTGTGTGTGTGTGTGCATGTGTGTGCATGTGCTTGCATGCAACCACACATTTGCCTAGCACTTGGAGGTTAAATAATGTTTGTGTGTGTGCATGCATGTTGTCGACAGTATGTGTGTGTGCATGCATGTTGTCGACAGTATGTGTGTGTGCATGCATGTTGTCCACAGTATGTGTGTGTGCATGCATGTTGTCCACAGTACGTGTGTGTGCATGCATGTTGTCCACAGTATGTGTGTGTGCATGCATGTTTTCCACAGTATGTGTGTGTGCATGCATGTTGTCCACAGTATTTGTGTGTGTGGTTGCCTACACGGATGTGTGCATGGATGTAGTGAAATTCCCAGTGTTGGGAACATGAAAACATGATAGAAGCTGGGGTGCAGGGACTGGCGTCTAATCTGAGCGTATTTGATTGGCCTAGCACGGGCTGGGAGATATAAGCTGAAGTATTTGACTTGTTAAAAGGGATGTTCTTTCCTAAGAGCCTTGTTGCTGCTGACAGAACTGGGACGTAGTTCTCCTTGTCAAAGCTAATAATCAATTGCTGTGCTGGGATAATCTGACAGCACCCCCACTGTGCTTGGCTGCATTTCCAACATGGGCATCATCACATTCCCATACATTAATGAAGGGCCAATCAGCTACCACATCCACAGGAAATAACCTCATGCAAAACGAGATACTGCGTGGTAAACATCAATGTTGTTGGTTCATTCGATTGTAATGTGAAGACACAATGAGCGTTCTTTGGGATTGAGAAGTGAATGGAGTAGTATTTATCTCCATACAGTGCATTTATACATTTATGTGACCTACACTAACTGCTAAAGTTTTATTCTGTATTATCGTGTCAATTACATAGATGTATTAAACAAATAGGAATACAACATGAACTGTGTTTTAACTTTGTCTTAGTGTATGTGTACCTGTGTGTGTGTGTGTATCTGTATGTGTGTATGTGTATCTCTATGTGTGTGTGTGTATCTGTATGTGTGTGTGTGTATCTGTATGTGTGTGTGTGTATCTGTATGTGTGTGTGTGTATCTGTATGTGTGTGTGTATCTGTATGTGTGTGTGTGTATCTGTATGTGTGTGTGTGTATCTGTATGGGACAGCCATGGCAGGTGTTCCCTCTGGGAAGGGAGGGGGGCAGTGAGTTGAGGCAGCATCGTTACTCATGGAGACGGAACATTAATAACCAGAGTCCTGGGGAAGAGTTCAATCTGGGCCAGGCTGGAGCAGCGTGGCGGCACCGCACACTGCGGCTACGCACTGAGGGGACAGGCCACTGACTGTCTGAGCAGGTCTATAATCCCTCAGATAGTTCCGCAACAGCCTATGGCAAACAAACACAAACTTCACAGAGGAGAACGCTGGGGTGGGGTGGCGCGCGTGCGAGCTCAGGGAGGCTCCCCGTGGCTGTCCTGCAGCGGGCGGAAAGGGAACAGTGTGAGCTGCGCACAAAATAATTCGCCGAGTCACACCAAAGTGGTCTCAGCATAGAGTGAGAATCTGTACTGTCGTCTACTTATCTCATGTAATTGAGTGTGATACTGAGAGAGAGAGACAGAGAAACAAAGAGAGAGAAGAGAGAGACAGCAGAGAGAGAGGGAGGGAGGGCAACAGATGGCTGTCTCAGGCTCCCTAATTTGTTAGGCCTCCATGCCTTCTCTCTCTTGGAAGTTCATCTTTGTTCACTGACTTGTCATTTCCATTTTCATTCCCACTCACTGTATCACAAGTTGTTAATCAATACAGTAACAGGGCAATGGTTCTTCTTTCTCTGAGGAGTGTGAGGCACAGAGGCATGAGGTGTGACTCTTTCACAGCACACCTTCTATCTTATTCCACCTTCTTCCATCCATCCGTCCTCGACAGACCTTTATCTCTCCCTTGCTCCTGCTTACACTCGAGATTCTATCAAACTGATAATGTCAAGGCAGTCTGCCAAAAACGGTATTTCACTCACATGATACTCCGCCTGGGTTTCCCGCAGAAAATGTGTGATAGACTAATGCGTGGGGTGGTGGTGTGGTGGGGGGGGGGTGGGGGTAGTTTGTGCGATAGACTAATGCGTGCATCTGAGGAGAAGGGAGACTTGCGTTTAGGAATGGAAGGAAGTAAACAGGGCAGAGTAACACAGCGGATATCGCTAAAAAACTGAAAAGTGCTGCGGGAAACCAAAAAGCTTGAAAAGAGTTGTTAGTTGTATGACAGAGGTCATTCTTTCTCTCTACTGAACTGTGCTACCTGAAATGGTCTGTCTTGGCCCGGTACACACTCATAACTCCAACTCATACAATGTTTTCAGACAAGTCCTTGAGAAAGGTCTTTTGATGTAATGTTTTACATACAGATGATCAGTCTGATGGAATAAGAGGTACTATGTTATATTCATAGGTCATAACTCTCTAAATGTCAAGATTCTGTAGATTTTTCATTTAAATTGCCGTGGAAGTTTGAGTTCCACAAAGTTTTCAGACCTCAGCGTGGTTGAATTAGTAAGACATTCACTCAGTTCTCTATCTCAAGACTCATATCTAATTCTAAAATCCTTCGATCAAGATGTCGGTGAAAGCTAACCAAGCATGCTGGGGAATTGAACAGGGCAGTCTGGCCTTGAAAGGAACGTCACTCTTAATGAAGATGCTTGTGTGCTGTGTCTCAGTGAGATCCGCCATTATCACCCGCGACTTTCATCTTCTTCAGAAGCTTCAGATGGAGTGAAAGAGGACGAAAAAGGGTCGATGATTTGCGATGCCGTGAAAGAGACGCTCTGTTAGGTCTCGCTAGGCAGACGCTCTCTGGGCAGACGCTCCAGGTTCTTGGGGACCTGCGTCACAGTCGACTGATTTGCTCAGTGAGGTGGTTCAGGTGTTGCAGCCAGAAGCGGACCTCACTGTTGGTTAGTCAATCATTTCCATGAGGCTGGGCTGCTGGAGGGCCACATCTACAAGCTGCTCCATCCCCAAGGGTCCTCACGGGAACATGAGCCACACAGCCCCCCACCTCAGCAGCTCTCCTCACAGGAACATGAGCCACACAGCCCCCCCACCTCAACAGCTCTCCTCATGGGAACATGAGCCACACAGCCCCCCACCTCAACAGCACTCCTCACAGCCACACAGCCCCCCACCTCAACAGCTCTCCTCACAGGAACATGAGCCACACAGCCCCCCACCTCAGCAGCACTCCTTACAGGAGCATGAGCCACACAGCCCCCCACCTCAACAGCACTGCTCACAGGAGCATGAGCCACACAGCCCCCCACCTCAGCAGCTCTCCTCACAGGAACATGAGCCACACAGCCCCCCCACCTCAACAGCACTGCTCACAGGAGCATGAGCCACACAGCCCCCCACCTCAGCAGCTCTCCTCACAGGAACATGAGCCACACAGCCCCCCACCTCAGCAGCACTCCTCACGGGAACATGAGCCACACAGCCCCCCCACCTCAGCAGCACTGCTCACAGGAACATGAGCCACACAGCCCCCCACCTCAGCAGCACTCATCACAGGAACATGAGCCACACAGCCCCCCACCTCAGCAGCACTCCTCACAGCCACACAGCCCCCCCACCTCAGCAGCTCTCCTCACAGAACTGAGCCACACAGCCCCCCACCTCAGCAGCTCTCCTCACAGCCACACAGCCCCCCACCTCAGCAGCACTGCTCACAGGCTGTTTTTTTTTACAGGCTGTTCTGTTCTCCTCCTGACGTCATCACTGACACTAACTCGCTCGTCAGTTTGAAAGAAAGTCGGTTGAAGGCGCCTAACTACAAGGGACTATGTGGAATGGTGCTCAGTTGCTCGGGTGTGAGGTGGGTGGAGAGAATGCACAAACAAAACAACACGTTCTCACCATCGACGCAGGATGGTTTGTTGCGTGTTGTCCCTGCCACTTTTCCCGGTAGACAGGAGCACTTGACCGTCTGGGAGCGCTCTTCAATGCGGTTCTTGTTACAGCACCGGTGGGCAGCGATGACCTCACATGTGCCACCCTCTGTAGAGAGACAACATTGGATGAGGTTAGGTGAAATGTGAAGAATAAACACATGTAAACTTTGACCAAATATGGAAGGTTTCCAATTTGTGTCGAATACTACTGTAGGTAGTAGGTACAGTAACACATTTGCAGTGACCTTGAGCCAGAACCAAGTTCGAAAGAATCACACGCAGCAATAACAAGCATGCTTAAGGAAAGGGTTCACATCATTGTGCATGTCAGGCCCATTACATGCAATTACATGCTCCCTTTTCAGCAAAGTGTGCACTGCAAATCGACACTTGAGGCATTTTGAGTATCTTATCTAAACAGCTCTCAATCAGGCTGCTGCCCTCAGTACACGATGGAGGAAACTCCAGATGAGTCCATAAGCTTCCGCCTGCTGCAAGATCATCCCACCATCTGAGACCCTCTGTCCCCTTCACAACCTGAACCTTCTACTGTAGATCCAAGTCCTGCTAGACTATGTCTAAATGAAGTCACAATGACCCCAAATAAGAGGTGCCATCTGTTATAACAGCGTAGAACAATGGCCCTGGTGCTGCTGACAAAAGAGAATGTCAAACTAATGCAGGGAGATTGGAGGAGAAATGCACCAACAGCACTGCTGGGTCAAAACAACAATGGAGAGGATAGAGGATAGCCCTGGGGAGCCAGCGGAGGACAGAGCAGAGGGACGTCCCCATAACAGTGAGATGGGGAGCAGGGAGTGACTAGAGTGAGAGAAAGCAAGAACGACAGAGCGAGAGAGAGAGAGAGAGAGAGAGAGAGAGAGAGAGAGAGAGAGAGCGAGAGAGAGAGAGAGAGAGAGAGAGAGCGAGAGAGAGTGGACAGGGTGCCTGCTGGTGCCCCAGTCGGGCAGGTGAGTAATGAGAGAGCCACTGGGAGTGCCCCCTTCACCACATTATAAAGTGTGGGGCTAATGCAGCCAATGGAGCTACGGGAGAGGGACTCTCCATCAGCCCTCTTCCCTCTCCTCATGCCCCGGGAAAAACTCTTTATCTTCCCCTGACAGCCCCCGCCACAGACAGCACCGTCCAACAATTAAACTGGAGCTGATCCTAGGACAGGCAGGATGGACAGATCTCCTGCTCCAAATAGAAGGAAGGAGGGGAAGATGTGTGCAAGAGGACAACAATGCAGCCAATCCTTTGTTTCTGTTATTTTCCAGCCCAGGGTTATATTCTAAAGATGGATGAAATCACTGAAGCCACAGCTGAGGTGTCTGAGATGTGTGTGTGTGTTTCACGACTGTAGGGTAAATGTTTGAAACGTTTGGGTCATGCATTACAGAGCTGAGCTCTTAACAGCCCAGACAAGCTTCGTAACACTGCTCTGCTCTCATATTCCTCAACGTCTCAACACTGGGGCCAAAGGCAGCGAGGACTGGGATTAAAAGGCGAACATTTGCAGTCCAGTTGGACTCTGCTGTCCTGCAGTATTAATGTCGCTCTCCCAAAGCCGAGCTGTTGATATATTTGGGCAGGAGGCAGAACACAACTGAGAAGACTGAGAATAAAATCCCTTGAGTGCACTATATTTAAACCAACAACCCACACTATGTTGTCCTTATTGAATATTTTACGGGTGGTTCTCATGCCTCTGGCCAAATGCTTTCAAACCCATGGTGGTGGCAGAGTAGACACCATTTCCACCTTCATGTTCATGTGTAACTCGAGAATAGCTGGTCTCTCTAAAGCTACTGTGGTATAGAAGAAGATCCGCACTGTCCTATTTATCAACTGGACATCATGCAGTCTACCAGTCCCATTCATGTCTTTGTTTCTTTGTGATTGTTTGTGTGTTTGTGTGTGTATATGCAACTGTGTGTGTGTGTATATGTGCGTGTCCTGTGCCGGCGAGCTCAATGGAGATTTAAGAAGGGTCTCTGCCCAGCCATCAGCCAAGTGGACGGTGTGCCAGATCGTTGTGGGCCATCTGGTCAGTGGACGAGTGGACTGGAAGGACTCCTCAGTAGGACACATTGGGGCCAGGGCAGAGTACAAATGGCAGAGTATCATCCAGGTACATCACAGCTCATTATCAGCATGTCTGGCCCGGAGTAAATGCTTGTCCATTACCTGTGTTTGTGTGTGTGTGTGTGTGTGTGTGTGCATGCGTGTGTGAGAGAGAGAGAGACAGAGAGAGAGACAGAGAGAAACAGAGAGAGAGAGACAGAGAGAAACAGAGAGAGAGACAGAGATATAGACATAGACAGAGAGTATGTGTGTGAGTGTCTGTGCCTGGGCAAACACAGGTGGCTGTTTTTTCTTGTGTGTGGGACTTTAAACAACATGGAAGTGTGTGTGGGCTTGATGGATTGACCACTCAGTGGCTGTCACACAGCTGATAGGGTTAAACCAACCTGGTGAGATGGAGTAGGAGGTTGTGCTACGTACCCTTTAGCGAGGGGAGGTGAAGGGCATCAATGAGTGCATCGACTGGTCATTTTTCACCTCCAAGCCCACAGTGACAGCAGTCATTAAATGAGTGGATGAGGTGATTATGTTTAAGGAAATCGATTCTTCATTGTTTCCAGCTTAGCCCAACGGCCAATTAAAACCCGCTAATGAGGAAGCGCCGCAGAATAAGGAGATAGACGAGCATGCGAAGGAAGGTGTCTGGTCTTGGAAAGCCATATTAATTTTATAAGAGTTGCTTTTATCCATGAGAAAAAAATAGTACTGCTGCAGACAATGTAGATACTTCCCATATAACCACACATTCACAAACTCACACAAACAAACACGTGACTGTCATCCGTCGGCGTGCACAGTATCTTTCTATGCCAAACCAAGGTCAAATTACTTTCTTCCTCTATGGCACCAGAAAGCAGTGAACAGTTTGAAAAAGAGAGCATCTCTCTCTCTCTATCGCTGTCTTACTTTCCCTTTCAATTCTAGCCTATAAAGCCCTAACAGCTACATCACTATGCACAAAAGTGTTCCTCGTGCAAGTTAGAGAAGGGTTGTCAAGGAGACTCTGAAAACAGAGGGCACTTTCACTTTCACTCAACCTCACTCTACAAACTCTGGCTCTTTAATGGCCAAAGTCAGTTGAAAAAAAGTTGAATTGCCTGTATTGATAGTACAAACTTGGTTTTACGCTAAAGGCCGATTTATACTATTCCGTTTTCACGGAGACACAGGGAACGCCCTCTCCGATGTGGAATGCCCTCTCCGAGCCCCTCGGAGAGCTCTAGGTGCACCTCCTGATTATCCGTTCGCTAGTCCGTAATTTTACGGATACCCACGGAGTCGGAGTAGTATAAATCGGCCTTAAGGGGGCTAAAATCTAGCTTTGCACTGCCCTCATGAGCATTTCAAATAAAAGTTTGTTTACTCAAACTCTTCCAAAATGTGGATTCTTTTTAAGCTCTGTTATCTGTACCACTGAACATGATTGTTTTCACACAGACTGGGTCCTGTGGAGTAAAACCATGCATTATAGAAGACAGTTTCTTTTAAAAACAATCCATTTGACTGGCAGTCTGGGAGGAACCCAGACATCATATCTACAATAAAGTATCTCTGATAGCTGCTGAATCATAGCAAAATCAAAACAAGCCTATTCTGTTTGGCCTTGTCTGGCCTTTTGAAAGATTACAGTAGCTGTGCCAATAATCAACTAACATCCCAGATTAAGAAAGAAAAAAAAGATGAATGACTAGTTTGGAGAGGCAGAGGGATCAAAGTGGCTCCGGCCCAGCTGTCTCAGAGCATGTATGTTTAATGGCAGTCATCATCAGAATTTAGCTCAGCATTACTTAAACATCAAGGAGGAGCTTCAGCATCACTCCCTTGATTACTTAAGATAATGTTTAAATAGGCTACAGAGCAACATCATATAGACTCCAAATGAGCCAAAACGGGGTCTGGAGCCACGCCTCTCAGCCGTAACTCTGAGGTGCCCTCAAGCTGCGGCGACAGCTTCATCTAACACAAACACAGTTCACCACAACTTCAGTTAACTCTCGGACAGATGCCCTCTCTGTTATGTCTCTCTGATGTTAGGCTAGAAGGGCTTGTGTGTGCAGCCAATCCCTGCCTGGAGCTGATGTGAGGACCTTGCGGGAGGACTTGACGGCCAGGGTTCTCAAACTCACACGCAGCCTCGCACAGGATCACGTCCTGGGGAGAAGGACACCACCCGACCTGTCAGGACTCATCCTGACTCAGTGTGACTGGATCTTCCAGACTCACACCTCCCCGTCAACACAGGCAACGTGTGAAGAGCAACAGCGAGGCGTGATCAGGCTGGTGTGAGAGTCTCCGCAGAACTGCAGTAGAGAGACTGTGAGTGGCCAGTGTGTGTAAGACAGAGTTAGCATGTTTGTGCCCTGGCCACCATCTACATACAGCAACACATCCCTACAGCCAGGGATTATGTTCAGTTCGTCCTGGCCTTGTGTGTGAACATGTAAGGGACGGGGGTTTTGCATGTGCTGAGGGTTCCGTTTGCCTCTCAAAGCACAAGCAAGGCATCGCAGCCTGTCGTCCAGGTTTGACGACGACAACGACGTCATTCAAAGCTGCAGTGAAGCGCCCTCAGCTAAGGAATGGTATGGCAGGCAATTCTTGTATTCTGGACCTTTCTCTCAACACAGGGAACACATCATACCGGGAACACCCCCAAGGAAGGAGCGGGAAACGAACAAGAGTGGGGTGATTGGTGTTAATTAGCTCTATGTTTTTTGCTTTTTTTTCAGCGAGAGGTGTAAAATGGTATGAAGTTGTAGGCTAGTATTTCTGTAGCCTACCAGAGATGACTTTTGTTGCTGTCGGTGAGGAGGCTGCCTCTGCTTCTCCTTTACCTGTTGCTTGTTTGACCCTTTTTGTTTGCTATCCCTTTTTGTTTGCTGTAGTTTTGTAGCAAAGTCTTATTCTTTTCATAAATTTCAATTTTCAGAGTCTTGATCCCCTGTAGTCTTATCCGTTCTGTGTTTCTGACCATTTGCCTGCATTCTGTCTACGATTATTAGATACTCTACTTTGCCCTGTTAGCCCCTATTAGCTACGACGTTCTGCCTGTAATAAAGCCTACTCGGTTTATGAATATGTACGAATATTCCCACAGGAATGTCCCTATGGCACAGTCTGCCTGGATACCAGTGCAAAGCTCCCAAGTCTCACGCATTCGCTGTGAGACTCACGCATTTATTACGCTCTCGAGCAGTCATACTGAGATCATTGTCTCAGGTTATACAGAGTACATAGGCAGAAATCCCGGGGGGGCCACGACCCCCCCATCCTGGGAAAAATATGATTTGTCCCCTCCAATAAATCACTATAAACATGGGGAAATGTCAATAGTATTGATAATATACATTGAACATATTACAATGTGCTACAGAAGTCATTTAGGTTTCCCCCTCAGGAATTGCTCTTGAGAAAATGTCATATAATTGTCCCCCACAAAATTGATTTTCGCCACTGACAGAGTAAAAAGCCAATCAAAAAAGATCACCATCAAAGTTTCTGTTGGTGGCAATCCGCCTTGGAACGTAAACATTTTAGAAACATTTCATGATAATGAGCTTATGAAGATGTATCGTCAGGTATTATGATTGTAGTAGAGTTATCAGGGCACTGATAGAGTCACTAGAAACAACCCAGTAAGTAAGCAGAAACGTTGGTATAAGGGTACATTACATAAAGTAACAGGTACGTTATATAAAGAAGTGCTATGAAACATTCTGTGAGTTAAAAGCACTAATGTTGTCTCAAATAGTTTTGATATCTCTGACTAGCAATTCCAGTTAGGGAATAGGGATAGGAGCCTGATTTAGGGCCTGGTCGATTCTTAATCACCTGTAAGGTTTTCCACCAACAGAGCAATGTGACTCACATGCCCACATCTTCATGGTTATTAAAGTTAACGATTGCTGCGTGCCTCATTTGCCCAGGCTCTATCAATACCAGTTCAGCACCATGAAATTACCCCAGTCCAGAGGGAGGACTGTGACAAACCCGATTAAGAGCCTCTGTAATGCCTTGGTACATAACGCTCCATGTCCGAGACAGAGATGGAGGCTAAACTGCTATTCCCAAGCCCCAACAACGCCATTAGGGTGAAGAAGCGGTTCTAGCTTGTGTTGATGGTCATGATACCTTAAATGTCAATTCTGGCTTTTATTTCCATCATATCGCTTCAGAGAAAGAGATGAAAATGGATTGCAACCACATTAACTCACTACTTTGTAGCAAACAAAGTGGTTGGCTATAAAGTTTCAGAAGTTGAGTTCAAGTGAGAAGAAATATCTAGGAAGGTGATTATGGTAAATATATGCAGAAACTAACCTACTTTTATAGTCTTTCAGGTGCAAAGATATCTTTGTTGGCTATCATTTCCAAGACTTGGCGGTCATTATGTTATGTTGGGTTCATCATAGTATATATGTTACTAAAATAAACCTAAGAGTAAAGAGAAGCTTATGTCCTTTCTCTTACATATGCTGGCTGTCCTATTTCCATTTCAGGAGATGTGAAAGATCTCAGAAAGAGAGGTAAGGTAAACCAGAGAAAATGAAAGAGGAAAAAAGTGAGAGATTGTGTTGGTGTGGGTGTATGTGTGGGTGCATGCGTACATATCGCATTGACGTGGGTACGTGCATGAGAGTGTGTAGACATTGTGTGTGTGCACACTTCACAAATACAGTATGAGCCAAAGCCTGACCTCCAGTAAACATCCCTACGTCATGGGTCACTGACCGTTCAAAATGAGAACAGGATGGAGAAATGAGAGACTAAATTGTCCATTCAAAATCACCTTACACTTTCTCTGAAAGCAATCATCAAACAGCCTTTGCAACGTCAGTTCTATGAAAAAAGCCACTGGCCAACGTAATGGAAGAAGATGGGGGAATGGTGCTGCTAACTTTGGTACCCAGTAAAACGTAGAACACCCGAATTGAAGGTTCTACTGCATCACTCGCCCTCCAACACATCACACAGGAAGCTGAATCACCTTGTCCTGTGACTCACAATCCCAAACAAAACATGTCATGTATCATGTCAAAACATGTAACAATATAGGAGTAAACTTTTTTATTAGAGAACGTTTCCGTGGTTTCTCCACACCTGCACATCTGCCAAACACAGTTGTGTGTTTTATAACATCACCTTTCTTGCTCCCTTCATTTACCATCTGCCTGCATTACACACACTGCATCTAATATGCATAATGTATCAATAGCCATTTATCTGCTTCAAATTATGGATGCATGCTAAATTCCCAGAGATACTGTATATTGAGACAGGGCACTGTGCTGTGTGAATAATCTGCCCACTGCCTATTAAAGCCTGTACATCAGGGACAAGCATGCGTTTGCATAACAGGGCTTCATTTGCAATAGACGGTAATAGACTCAGATTCTGCAATACCACTTACTTCCATGTTTTAGTGTTGTTTTAATGCACTGAATGCACAGTCTGTCTGCTAATGCACTCCAGCTATTCTGTCCCTTATCATACTCTCGCAAAACACACACACACACACACACACACACACGCACATACACAGGCTCGTAAACAAACACACACCGTAGCACACACACACACAGACACGACACACACACACACACACACACACACACACACACACACACACACACACACACACACACCACACACACACACACACACACACACACACACACACACACACCACACACACACACACACACCACACACACACACACACACACACACACAGACACCCCCAGGGTGTTAAGCGCAGTGCTGTGCTGTGAAAAGTAATCCTGCTTTGTCATACAAGCTACTGTGTTGTGTAATTGGTTGAGACAGTCATGCATGTGGACCTTGTAATAAAAATGTGTGTGGACTGGTGTGGTTTTGAGAGAACTTTAATTGTGGAACTCATCATTTGCGGTCACAACAGCATGAGAGCATGTCGTATTAAATGAAACAAATACATTATTGAATAGTACTATGTAATATTTTCTGTGTAGCCTGCACACACCCACTCGACACACACAAAACAAAGTGTCTTTCTTTGGTAGGATAATTGTATTATTTTGTGCATGATAGTTGTATGATAAAGCATTGATTATTTCTTCAAAGAGAGAAGTTTAGAACAAGCATCACCATTGATCAACGTGCTAAGAGGTTGGTTCCTGGGTGACAATATACAGTAGAACCAAAGGAGCTACACAATGACAATGTGTGACAGTCAAGGAAGCAGGAATATATTGCTTTCCACCTATGTCCAATATGATAATCCCTTAGATTATCATATTTTCGTATGTAAATAGGAGAAGTATGACGTACTTATTAATACTGTCACTAAAAAAACCCTTCTCACTGATAACTTGAGTACAAGATGTGGGTGTTATTTCTACTTCTCTATCATCCATACCTGTGATGGGTAAACGCAGTAATAGCCACCTTTGCAGTGCTTGAATGTTAGAGAGCCCTAACATTAGCGCAGTGGTGTGGTCATACTAGCATTCTGTATACTGTGTCGGTTTGTGCATCTCAGCAGAAAAAGCTAATTATGTCTGTGCTCAGACCCCGAAGGTAGCTTTCAGAGAGCACCACTCAACATTGTACATTTACAGAATAGAAAATACCATCCCTCAGTGCAATACACAATACATTCAAACTACCACAGGCCAAAGAGACACTGGACAATGGTAATCTATTCTGTGTCACTGAGCTCTGAAATTAGTTTTTCAGACCTATACCTTTTTCTGTGGGAAATAACTATGGCAACTAACTAAAAGTGTGGATGGGAAGGTTGGAGGGGTAAATGAGAGGTAGACAGTAAGGGAGTCTCTGGAAGGGAGACAGAGAGAGAAACAGAGTGGGACACAGCAGGAAAGGGTGTTAGAGACAAGCGTACAGGGATAGAGACAGGGAGGAGAACACGCTATTTCGCAGTGGCGAAAATGGAACAATATAAAACTTGAACACAATTTGGTGTCACATTACTCGGTGCGATATCCATCAAAACATATTACGCAGTCACTCAATATCATTAGAGGCTGGTTGATAAGTATTGGAGCAGCCGGTAACATCTTGACACGGTCACACGGGGGGAGCAGAGTGGCAGTCTCATCTGTTCAGGTTGCAGGGTGGGGGAGGACACTAGCCGCTAGGCACATTAAAGAACCCACTAGGATTATCCACTATAAACATGATTGACTGGTTGATCATTAACGACCCCATCACTCCCAAAATGGCAGTGCCTCGTTGTCCTCACGTTGACTTGGTTGTATATCAAAACACACTTGCTATCACCATGAAGTATTAAATATCTATTAATTACGGTGATGAAAGTGGACTGTTTGTGATTCTTATGGATGTGGACACTTCGGTAGATTAAAGAGAAACACGATCAACCAGGTGATATCCCAAAACACAGAGTGCATGTTTGTCACGATGACATGAAGTGAATCATTGAGTTGGACGTGTAGTCTCATGAAAGCTCACTGACATTATGTCTCCTCCTCACAGCACCGCGGGCCTTTCATATCTGCGTGTCCCAACAGAGACTGTCTCTGCTTGACTGTAGATGAGATGTGAACCTGAATCTCCTTATCGGTCTTGGCTGCACACACCTATAAATCTGATCTGTGCCATCAGGCTGGACTGTGAAATCGTGTGGCTACAGATCAAAGTGTGACTGGATTCAATGTGCATACTAATGCCTGTGGCTGGCTGGGCCAATGCCTGGGGAGGAAGAGAGATACTGTAGCTGGAGAAAAGCCACCTGCCAGTTTCTCTTCAAGGAAAACCTTTGAAAATGTAAAAGAAAAAGCTAATTCTGTTGACATTCATAGAAAATGATGTTGGAAAGAAACATTAGACACTACGTGAAGTCATTCTGCCATGCCACGATAACACAACGAAGTACCTTGACTGTCTGTACCACAGCCACAACTACTGCGACAGTTGCTATGTACTGCACTGTATACCTCAAGATAGCCCACCCTATTCTACTTGCACAACTAAAACTGCTTCTATGGCAATCCTACACTGACAAGCCAGGTGTGTCTGTCTGTTTTCCCTAGCAACCATCTCGACATGGATTTTGTGGACATGCAATGCAGGCGATGTGATGATGAGTCGTGACTGGAGAAGCTGTAGAGTCCATCTCACTCGGCTATCTTCCTGCAGACAGACAAGTGTCTGGGGTCAGATGGCTAAGCGGTTAGGGAATCCGAAAATTAATGAGAAGGTTGTCGGTTCAATTCCCAGCCACGAAAAATGACGTTGTGTCCTTGGGCAAGACACTTCACGCTACTTGCCTCGGGGTAAATGTCCCTGTACTTCACTGTAAGTTGCTTTGGATAAGAGCGTCTGCTAAAATGACTAAATGTAAGTGTACAGGCGGCAGTAAGAGGAGCCTTTGCAGACCACATCAATAGCTCCTTTATCTCGTCCTTCTTATCTAATCTTTAGTTTTTTTATTTCTCTGTCTTTTCTCTTTCTCTCCCTCTCTTTCTCTCTCTCTCTCTCTCTCTCTTTCCACGGTCTCTCTCTCACTCCACCCTCTCTTCCCTTCTCTCTCAGTCATCCATCGCTCTTCAAGGTAGGTCAAAAAAGAGATCCTGTCTGGCAGGTCATTGCTCACCCTGACGTAGCCGCTTGTTAGTGGGACTCATCTCTCTCTCTACCTGTCTGACTCTCTTTCGCTCCGTTCTCTAGCTCTCTCTCTCTGTCTCTCACTTTAACACTCTGCTCACTCTTGCCCCACCCCTCTCTCTCACCTTCTCTCATTAGTCCTTCTCCCGCTGAAAAGATAACTGACCGACATGAACTCTTTCTTGTACGAGGGGACTGTATCACTGCATTGCGGGGCTCTCATTACAGCAGGTCTCTGTCCAGAGATCAGGGGCAGGCGGGGTGAAGTCGGTGTTCTCCTCGCAAACCCAAACAGCGGGGGCACCAGGCTCCTGCCTCTACAAATGATGCTTCAATGTATCCCGTACCTGAGAGGAGTAATGGGGACGAGTCTGGAGCTGAACTGTTGGCATTTAAAGAGTCACAGTGGTATTCAATATTAGACACTGATTACTGCAACATTTCTGCAATGAAGGAAGACAAGGTAGATGCATGTTTTGCATACACTGAGTAAATGAGTGTAAATGACTACAAATGGGATTGTATTGGTTTACTTTTGCCCTGTGAAGAGATGTATTGCCTGATTAATTTCATTATGGGGTGATTTGTACATTCATTTTCCCATTATCACGTTAAGTTTGTCAACACCTATGCAATCTAAATGGGGGAAAATACAATAAAAATATTAATTTGCCAGCTGTTTGTGGCACACAAATCAATTGAAAGAGCTGCTCTCAAGGCACAGCAACAGATGGCTGTCTGAATTACAGGAGTGCAAACCCCCTGAAGTCACAGTGACACTGAGTTCACGTCTGTACAGCTCCATAGCCCTGATTTCTATGACAACCCCACACACATACATTCCAGTCTAAAACAGATCCCCTCATTCATACGGCATGTACAATGAATCGTATTTTAATAAGTTAAAGGTCTTATATCTGTTCCTCTCAGATAGTTGTTGTTGTCAACAGCATTACCGTTGTCGCAATGACAGGCGCTTTGGCTTTTCATACCAAAATGCCTTCAGTCCCGCCCGGTCTCTCTGAAATTTAATTAATCAACTTCCTGTCGCTAGCTGTCAGTGCCGTGCGTTCTCCCAGGGACAGCCTGGCTTTGTCTGTTCCTTCCACCCACGCCCATGCAGGGGCCCTCTCAAACACACCTAGAGGGGGGGCTTACAACCGAGGGGGCTGCGGGGAAAGGGAGGGGAGCGCCACCATGGACTATTATCAGCCCCAACACAGAGACGCTGGCTACACTGAAGAGTCTTTACACAGGTCTACCCCCTACGACCTCCAGTCCCGATTTGCTCCCAGAAACACTCCCTTCAACAGCAGAACACAGCGAGTTCTTTCCCAGAGAAAGTTGTAGAGAAGAAGAACACTGGTGAGACCTGTCTGATAACGTCCGTCTAGCTGAGAAAAGTCAGAGTAGAGAAAATAATGGTGGAAGCGTGGATGGGAAAAAGAGAAAAGAGGAGGTAGAAGGGAGCATCTCTTGAGAGGATTTTCTACACCTGTCTTATCATGGGTTGTATCCCCGCAAGACAGACTCGCTCCATCCACTTCAATTTTTCAATCACCTTTCTGAATTACAGCTGAGGAAGATGACGTCATCCAGCTTCACAACCCTCTTTTGGAGATAAACAGGCACACTGACACAGGGCATCCCTGTCCAAATACCCAAAGCTTTTCAATCACAGAACTATTGATGTACACTGTCTGCCCGGAAAAGCCTGGTAACTGTAATTAAACTGCGGTCTCGGATCAAAACATCAGGAAACCATTAGATGCTTGTCGCTTAAGTAATCAAATGGAAAGTGGATAGAAAACCACAACCACATCTCCTCTGCTTTCACAACTTAACAACTTGCAGGAAAACACAATAAAGGTTTGGGGTTAGGCCGTTAGGGTTACTGTAAAGCAGAAACCCATTTTTCAAGCTGTAGACTAGTACTTTTCTCCGCATCTCAAGGTTCCAGACACTCACACAACATATAGAAAAAGAAGAAGAAAAGAAAAGAAGAAAAAAAATACACTGAAAAGTGTAGTTCAGTGGGTTTTATCATGGGAGGCTATGTCACGATCTGTCCTAATTATGATTGGTGCAGCTCAATAACACAATTGTAACGTCAGTCTTGTACGAGAGCCAGTGTAGCCTCGTGTCAGCAAAGAAAACACTGCAATTTGCAGTCTGCACACTTCTTTTGCCACAATAGGGATCAGCTTATATTTTGTTACAAGAAATGTTTCACAAAGATACCTTAAGTAGTACCAAGGACATAGAGTCATGTGCATGTTGTAGACCTAAATAAACTTGGCGATACAATTTCCGTAGATAGGAACTTGTTTTGGCAGGAAGGCACTCTTTGGCACGACACAGGTCTTACACACCACATGCCAGCTGAAGCGTCTCAGATCAGGCTAGGGGTGTTGAGGAGTGAAACTCTCTATTCCTGCCTCACCATGCCATAACTCATTGCCGTGGCGTTGGATAGCATATGTATGTACTCATTAGGTTCACCGTGTTTTCTGCCACAGGGCATCAGCCCCCAGCTAGCGACTACATTGGCTAGCTAATGAGCTGCAGCGATGCAGCCTCGTACAGCACTAGGCCCGGGCCAAGGTTAGGCTTCCTGCAGGAGCTCTGTCCGGCATGTACCGCTGCATAGCACGTCGCATGGCCGCCAGCCACACAGAAAGCACTGTTCAGTCAATGTTAATGAATCAATCAATTTCTCCCAGATAAATCACAATGAACGCCCCGGAACGGCCGACTGTCACAATGATGAATTCCTTCATTTCAAGTAATAAGCTTGCTGGGAAGTGATTTATCCCTTATGTGCAGGCAGCTCCGCGAGTGGACAGAGCGAGAGATACGCTGAGGTGTAATATGTCATTGAAATAATTCCGATACAGAGTGAATAAAGGGAGAGGAAAGCTAAAATAGAGTTGATATCAGAAGATTTCAGTCAATCTCAAGTTTAACCATTTTTATAAAATGATCCACTGCATGGTTGGTCTTATGCGATGTTAGCCTTTACCCGAACAAAGCCGACTGATCTATTCATGCGGATTGGCAGTTATCTGACATTTGGCTGAGTATATTCTCTGAAGTCCTATGCACACTTTCCTGAAATCACAGAAAAGGTGGAAGAACAGCCCAATGAAACCGTGTGGAGGCTGCAGAGCAGCACTATCCTGCTATTGATTATCTTTGTCCTGCCCTACTTTGTGTCTAAGATAAAGCTGTTGTGATTCTAATGCAGACCTCCTCTCTGAGCAAGCAGGAGAACTTCTGTGGTTCATCGATCTAAGCCAATGCTCAGAGCAAAGTCACTTAAACGTATCTGTATATTTATCTGCATGGTCTCTTTCAAGAACCAGGTTCAATTCTAGGTTCGAAGGAAAAGTTTTGTTGATTCAGGTCAAGTTGCAATCATACATTCGAACAGGGCTGAACAACCTATCAATGAGGGGAAAACCAATCATCCTCTATTTAAGTCCACTGTAGCAAACACTTGCATCCATGACTATTAAGCGCCCTCATTGGGAACCATTCAGAGTGTAATTGTATGTCTACATGTACCACGAAAGGTCTTATTTAATTGGAAACTCTTTATCTTCCCCCATTAAACACAGAGTAATAGCATGTTTAATTATTCTTAACACAGGGCTCAAAGATCACAGAATGAACATTAAAACTAACCCATGATCAGCCTCCCATCACTTTGTGGCACTACCTGATAATTAATTAAAAACAAATGAGATATTCTGCCAACTTATGCACAGAAGAAAAATAGCAACGATAGGGCAGATATGCTCTTAATGACTTGGACAGGGTGATAATTAAGAAGCTGTCGCCATGTGTTCTAGTCATACTGAAGTGTGTGTGTGTCCTCTCTCCTCCAGTCCCTCACAGCCATCCACGTGTTAATATGCAGTTTAAGTCTCAACACAGTTCAAAGGTTGCCATTTAATTATACCGCTGCAAATTTTTAATTTTCAATTATGAAGCACAAGGGAGCTAACCTTGAGGAAGGACAGCAGGAGACAGGTTTTCCAGGGCGGCAAGATGGAGGACGACTCGTTTCTAACCTTTTCGGAGATGGCTTTTTACAGTACAGTTTAGCGGCATGTTCATTTGCATGGGGAGCCGGTTTAATGAGGGTCCCATTCAGGTGACCCTTGTTAGTTGTGACCTGCTTGGCTGCAACTGGGAGAGGCCAAACCTGCTATGGGCCTGTCTGCAGGGCAATTACTACCCTTCCCAGGTGGGACGCTACCACACTGTAGATTAGGTTCTGCTCTTACGATATGTTATCATCCTGAGATGTCACCAGAAAGCCCTTAACTTCTATTACTGTAGTAGGATTAGTGAAGAGGGATGGATCCTGGACCATTTCTTTCCTGAACATGATGTTTCTCTTCTGCAAGCACGTACTGTACGTTGGGAGTGGGACTCCTGGAGTTCAAGGCTGAGTCACTAAGACTGTTAAGCAGGCTGAAACTGGCATGGTGGCACTGACCTTGATGCAGACCTGAACTTGAGAGCTCCCCCTATGGAAATGTGATGGAGTTATGCAAATGTTTTGTTTCAAAAACCCCCTCCAAGTGGCAGCCAATGGGCCACGTTCAGCACGACTCCTCCGAGCAGTTGGTACCGCTGTGCCAGAGCTGCGGGACAGTCTTGCACACACTGAGAGATAAAATGTCTCCTGAACCAGCCTCCTTTCATTGCAGTGTAAGAACAGCTTCACTTGGAACAATCAACTTATTTTTCTCTACACTTGCAGACCGGATCCAGACTTGGAACAAATGTGACTCATCTCTATTAAGAAGCAGAACTGGATCATTTCCTTGAACTTGAACACCGGACATTTTCTTTTTGTGCTGCAGCTGTGTATCACTGCCAACTCCTAACCTTTCCTTTTTGTGACACAGGGAGGGAGTTTGACTCATTCACATTCAGTGAAACTCTTTACTGGCCGAGGATGGAGGAGAGAACAGGTAGAGTGGGAAAGCTGACCAATGTTATTCTGCTGACTCCAGTTTTCCCTGCTCAGTTTGTTCAAGTCAAACAATGCTCATTTATCAACCAAACTAGCTGCCAAACCAAAGGAAGTAACCTCATCCCTTGAGAAAAGAGATGGAGAGAGAGAAAAGAGAAAGAAATGGAGAGAGATGGAGAGAGAGAGAAATGTGGATAGAGAGAGAGAAATGTGGATAGAGAGAGAGATAGATAGAGATAGAGAGAGAGAGAGAGAGCGACAGAGAGATGGAAATGGCACACAGTGTCTTCTCCATCCAACAGGAACCAGGCTGTGACATCCTGGTGAGTCAGCTCTGGTGGAGCATGTCTGGGATTTCTTTAGACATTCTCTCTCTCTTTCTCTTCTCAGAGACGGAGTGATTGAGGCATTCACATCTGTGCCAAGAGCTACCTGCAAGGACAGTAACAAACCACCTACATAATGGAGCACTATTCATAAATGGACATTGCAGTGTTAAACTGATCAAATGTTACATAAGACCCTAAATTCCTCCACGAGTCAGTTTATCTAAACTTCAAAGACCAATAAAAAAAAGAAACAAAAGAGTATTTAGTCTCAATAAGACCATTTCAGACACAGTCTATTTTTACATAATCAGACTACATCTCCAATCTAATGTTTTCTATTGAACACATTGGATGCCATCACACAGTCTCAAATTCTATGAGTGATAAAAACTTTCAGACCAGCCATGTGGAGCTCAGTCGAGTGAGAAAAGGAATACTAATGTCCCGTGTATGACTGGGCAGACTGGGGCTGATTTTCTGGTTCATCCTCTGTTCTGTGTGAGTTGGACCTTGAGGACTCTGCCTTAATTTCCACGCTGGGAAGCCCACCAGAACCAAACAGCACCTGGGCAGAATGCAAAAACGTCTGGCAAGTGTCTTTAATATTTCACCATCTCTCCAGCGGAGAGAGAGCGAGAGAGACTGACTCAGAGAATGAGTTAGAGTAGGAAAAACATGCTGTGTTTTTGAAGGGCTGACGTTCATTTATTGATAGCAGCAGTACCTAAATGCTTCCATTGAAGTTTCAGCCTTGGGCGTCCAAACAGGCTGTTATTCAGCTTCCTGTGAGAGGCCTGCAGCACGGGTGCAAGAACCTGCCAGTAAAATGAACACAGGTAGGGGGTCTGATCAAGGTTTAATTGAACAGCGAATCAAAATGCACTTTGCGAATCTAAGCATAATTACAAGTAATTGCCTGAGCCAAGCAGCTGTAAAGGACTGTGAGCTTGGGGGATTAGAGGGATGCAGAGACGTTCCTCAGTTCCCAACAGAGGTCTGTCACAGGACGAGCCTACATTCCTGGGGCATCCTGCCTCTCTCCTGCCACCCTCTTAATGAGAGACTCCTGAGAGACACAGCACAGCGGGAGCGAGATGGGAAAAGGGTGGGGGGGAAGAGGAGGAGGTTGTTGGGGATTGGGGTTATGTGTTGGAAGGGTGTGTGCGTGTGTGTGTGTGTGTGTGTGTGTGTGTGTGTGTGTGTGTGTGTGTGTGGAGGAACCCCCAGTGTCACCCCACTGTGCTGAATGTTTGGAGGGCATGTCTGCACTGCGCTAATCAAGAACTGCTCACAATGGAGCCGAAACAATATTTACTTTGCAGACAAGCTCTATGATATCACAGTAATGATGATAATAATAACAACAATAACAACAGCCAAGCCTCACGGGATCTGGTTAGCACCGGGCATCTCTGCTGTAATTACATGATGCATACCCATAATTCAACTTTAATGTCTTTAGATAAATAGAGGCGGTTGAAAATATGTTACGTAACGACGGGGGCATGCTTCTGTAAATAAACCAGGGTGAGGAGGAAGCCTTGGTGTGGAGAGATGGATTTAAGAGATAAGGCCCGGAAAATGATCATCCCAGAGCATCATAAGGGGTCTGAAAATACAAATGATGTGGCCATGTACTGTGGTCACACCCTCGCTCTCTCTGTCTCTGTCTCTGTCTCTGTCTGTCTCTGTCTCTGTCTGTCTCTGTCTCTGTCTCTGTCTCTGTCTCTGTCTCTGTGTCTGTCTCTGTATCTCTCTCTCTCTCTCTCTCTCTCTCTCTCCCTATCTCTCTCACACACACACACTCCACTGATTCTAAGGCCAACCTAAACCGTTAAGACAAGGGCATTCTTTTATCTCATGCATGACTTCTTCTGGCCCGAGATTGATGCATCCTCCTCAAAGGCATGCTGCTGCGTATTGTTTTGAGACCACATACCTGTGTTCTGAATCTTTCATTCAAAGGACTAAATATGAAGTGCTTGGGTAAGGTCTTCCCTCAGAGCACAGAGGAGCGGGCTGGTGCTAATACCAGCTCTGAAAGAGGGAGAGGGCAACATCACTGCACCATCTTTTCTTATCTCCATCTTTCACCACTGGTGCTGAAAGGCAACGTCTTTTTTTCGTCGGCCTTCACGCCCCTCTCCATTCTCTCTCTCTCTCTCTCTCTTTCTCCCTGCTGTTCCTGCATGGATTTACCCCCCGAAATTCTGGATGGACATTTTTAGCTAAAGCTGAATAGAAAATAGATCCATCTTGTTGGCGTGAGAGATATGGGGAATAGTTTTGCAGCAACGACATGCTGGCCTGTCGCATCTGACTCTGGGAGAGATTTATCAATATAACATGTGTTGCAGCGTTGGCTGACAAGCCCTATGGAGTCCCACTGTGCCTTCCTCTGCGGGGGGGAGGGGGGGTGGAGCGTACGGCAGTAGGCGTATGCCGGACTGTGTTGTGCTAAAATCCACCACCCTGCATGAGTAATGTGGAGCCTTCAAAATGGACATCAAAATGTTAATGCCTCTCTAATGTTGGATCTCCCTCTGACATTGCCCCTGCTGTGACTGCTTAAGGTGTAGCTTCCAATAAAAACAGAACAAATTGTAACTAATGAAACCAATCCACCAATCAATAGAATCCTAGCTGCATGGGAAAATCCATCGTAGACATGAATGTAGGATGGTACTGTCCGCAACATCAGCCCTGAGGATTTGGATTTGTCACGACGTGAAGCTGCATAACCGTGTACGAGAGGAGTCACAAGGAACTGACAGAGCAGATCCAGTCTCCTATGTCAAAGTACAGAAACAAGGTGTTGTGTCACAAGCAAGCAAAGTATTCAATTAAGGCTTCCTGTATAATTGGTCCACTGGAATGGAGGAGGATCCCCCGCTGTGTTGCCCATCGGCTTCACAAGGCCTGTGTGTGTGTGTGTGTGTGTGTGTGTGTGTGTGTGTGTGTGTGTGTGTGTGTGTGTGTGTGTGTGGGTGTGTGTGTGGTGTGTGTGTGTGTGTGTGTGTGTGTGTGTGTGTGTGTGCGTGTGTGTGTGCGTGTGTGCCTGTGGTTTATATACAATATTCAATGCTCAGGAAATTATGGGATTGTCACTGTGACCCAGAGTTATAAGAATATTGTCAGCTTCAGTAATACTCTATATGCCAAAATACTCCTGGGCTCAAAACTCCTAAGAAATATGTTCTGTTTTGTTACAGCCGAAAGGTATGTTTTGGCACTGAATAGAAAGACCATAGAAAGACCTGTGAAGCGATAGTATTGTCGAGAGTTGAATTGTGGCTGATAATAATATAGCTAGTTTGCTACCGTATGACAATCCAAATAATGGTTTCCAAAGATTGCTTTACATTACATCACTTTTCAATACCGCACACTCATTTGCAATTCATGAAATCTCTCATTTTTATTGTAGTGACTGACCGTTGAGTAAGGAAGGATGCTTCAGTAACACAGACCTATGAGAACATGATAGTCTAAGATAACCAAACAAGCCTTTTCTTAATGAACCGATCCATGTTTTCACAAGAACATCATTGTTACGCCTGCTGGGAGATCCAGGACACGACGCTCCCTATCTCCCGAATATTAGGGTTCCTCGATCACCTCCGTCTTTGGGATTTGTTGTTGTTGTTGTTGTGAGAGTGCATAATATATGTTCAGTATACACACTGTGTACTTCCTTGTTTGTGCTGTACCTGGAGGTGTCCAGCTGATCTGTGATGTTGGGCTGAACACTACTCAGTCGGTTACAACCCGCCCACCCCCTTCCCCCCTCCCTCTCGCCGCCACCCAGGACCCCTGTCTGGGGGGCTCCACAGGTCGCCATGGATACATAGGCATGGAGAGTAAGAAGACCCGCTACAAATGGACCTGGACACGCTCAGACGGGCGCTCCCCAGAACATGACACAGGGCGTCGGGGTGGCGTGCACTGACAGCACACCATGGGGACTGGAACAGTCTGAGAACAGTAGAATACAAGCTCATACTGTGGCATCACATGCTGAAACACCACCGGGACCTAATGGTGGGTAGCATGTGTGGATATCAGAGGGTGTTGGTAGTCAAATCTTTGCTCTATGTTCTGAGAGGTAACAATGGGAGGTGGTCATGGATGGGTTTACAGCAGTCATTTTTTAAATATTGTCATCCTGATAATGATGCAGCATGGTTTGCATAAAATGAGCACTTTGTTCAGTTTTGTAGATGACTGTGAGTTTGGTCTCCCATGCTCTCTCAGACCAGAAGGGTCAGGAAACGTGTTTCTTTGTCTGCCCTTTGTCTCTCCTCTGATCTGCTCTCCTCAGCTCTCCTTCCCTCTTTTTGTTTTGTATCCTTTCAGCAGAGGAGAAAGAGGGGGGTTACAATGCCAGGCAAAAAGGCAGGCAACGTTTACGAGTGTACTGTAGCAAACCTTCCCGTTTGTTTACAGTATGGCATGTAGTCAGTTTAGACACAGGCGTGTATTAATATTAGCGCCTCTCTATCTGTATGAAGGAGAGAGGTTTGGGGTGTAGAACGCAGGCTGCAAGCGGTGTCACAGCCAGCAGTAGGAGGGCAGTGAGCTCAGCTGCACGTCTGGCAGTCGTCAAGCCCCTGGCCACAGCACCACTGGGGAATCAATTTACCAGGTGAGAGATTGACTCTTGGGACTGCTTGAGTGCACAGATAGTCCACTGATTGACAGGCTACACGTCCGCCAACATGAACCTACAGTACACAAGCCCTCACACAAACAAACAAACTGAGCCCAGGATAAAATAACTAGCTCGCCAGACCAACCTCATATGTTAACAGAATCCAGAGGTGCTCCTTTGTTGACAGATATTGGCATGTTTGTTCAGAGTGTCTGGCAAAAGGTTAAAATGAAAAAGCTTCACTTTAAACATGCAACATGAATGTTTTGAGTAAGTTTATTATTCAAAAATAATAGTAATAAATTCAGTATTAGTAGTACTAGTGTTGGTGTTGGAAAATCACATGAGATGGGTGAATAGAAAAAGATGTGCCATTGGCAGACACTTCCAGGTTATTCTGATGTAGAGCTCAACCTTCCCAGAATCCCCTGAGGATTGTGTAAACAAACCTTGGTTCACCACAACAATTGTATCTTTGCTGAGTCCATGACACAGAACTGTGTTTTCCAACCAACCTCATCCCTAACCGGCTTCAACACATAATTGGTCTGTGGAAACTATACCTGCTACTTATTAGACAATGTCCCTAACAGCATAGCCTCTAGAGTAAGACACTGAAGTAAACTACACTAACTACCATGTTTTCTTCCCCTGGTCCAAGATACCTCCAACCTTTGTTTACTTAACTTCAAAACTAAAGTTGACTTCCCTCTAGCTACAGTTTGGAGCTAACGATTAACGGAGTGCAGTCATAAAAAAAAAGAACATGCAGAAAACATCAATACCTGCCCAGAAGCGTTTTGGTTTAGGTCAGTTATTTCAGTCAGTTAATGGTCTCCAAACAACAGGGCAAATTCATCACCTGGCCTAATCACATTGGCAGAGTCCACCACTTGCTCAGAACAATAAGAGCTAACCACATTATTGAGGGGACAGTAATATGATGTGATTTCCTGCAGTCAGAGAGGGGCTGATCGATGGTTGAGATGAATGGAACCTAATTCACAGCAACCAAATGTTGTCATACTCCTTTCAAGGAGCTCACCTACTCAGTAGACACAGGAAGAGGACCATGTGGGAATGGAGCTTCATGAGGAACTTCAAGGGATGGTTTTAGTGTTTCTTTGTTTTGGCTCTTTGGCTCTGTGTAGAAGTGAGACCAAACTGCTTTCCCCAAATGGAGAAATGCTGCAATTCATGGGTCAACAGACTCAATTAACCTTAGAGAAGAAAATTGTTATACGGAAACCTTCAGTGAGAAGGAAACCAAACACACAGATCACTTTGCAGTAAATTGAGCCTTGATGGTTATGTCTCACTAAAAAGGATTTCCACCCAGGTAAAAAATGGAGGTGGCTGTAATTGTAGGGTTTACCATGGGATTCAGAGAATCTCAGTTCAACATCAGAGAAAAACGTTCAATTTGCTCAACATGAAATACATATAAAGAGCTAATAATGCGGTCCACACAATCTCTCAAATTCTAAAATAATGGTGGTCTTGCAAGCATCTTAATTAAGCTGTCAATACTAATACAATAGCTTTAGACTTCATTACATTCTGAGGTTAGTTTTCAGGGAAAAACCCAGCTATTAGTGTCTGTTACTCTTGTTACAAGTAAGGCATTTTCGCATTACCCCATTGATATTAGTCCTAAGGAAAGGTATGTGGGAAGAGCAGGTACTCTGCATGGCCTCATCTTAGTAAGAATGTATCACTGTTTGATATGTAACATACTGTAACATTAAGTGTAAAGAAGTTTAGTTTTCTCCTGACATAATGGAGAATAGGGAAATTTACTGCAAGGAAAAGTTGTGGTTTGATTAATGAAAGTTGAAGATGGGTGTGTTGCTGCCATTAATAATTCATCCATCTTCATTCTTACCCCTCCCCCATCCTCCCACACAACATCACACCTCACGTTTCACATGAGTAGGTCAGCATTGTGTTCTCATTCAGGAGTGACGCCTTTGAATGCTTCTCTATGCTCCATAGTATCTGAGATTCACTGAGCCTATCTACGGGGGGCAGCATGGCAGGGTACCATGCTTTCTGCTCCATGGCCTCCCTGACAGCCTGGATCCAGTCCCCCCCCATCTCCCCATCTCTTTCACAGCAACACCTGCATCCAGATTCACAACCTCCACAGTCCCCATCATCCTTGGCCCAGTGAGCTAAGTCAATACCCAGCTACAGTAGCCCTCCACTGAGCTGTGAGAACAGGCACGCTGTGGGGGAGGCCAGCCACCCAGACGGAGGGTGGTTCTATAGCTCACCAGGGGGACTGACAGGGGGTTAGCTACTATGTGTGTCAATAGGGAGAAAATAAGAAGAGAGAGCCCCAGGAGGCAAACATAACAAGTCTGTGTAGATGTGTTTGTGAATAACCAAACCCTACAACAATGGAAGAAAAAACAAACTGTTCTCTTCACTCCATCATTCTCTGCATTTGTCACCATGCATGGCCACACAAATACCACATCACTGGGTTGTATTCCTGGCTACAACCATGCCCTTGAGTTAGAAGCTACAGCGGCAGACAATTTCACGACTACATTTTCTGACAATATACCGCAGTTGTTGACAAGCTTTCCCACAAACAAAAAAAAGACCAAACAGTATGTGTTTTTTTCCATTTTCTTCCTCGTGTTGGGGGTCTGATGCAGAGAGCAGCGTGACGCCCGTCTTCCCGGCGCCTGCAGCTCGGGCCGCTCCACGCTGACCACAGAGAGACATGGCACGCCTCCAGCTGAAGCTATTTGACAGCATCTGATCAATCATGCCATCTCATTACCCAGCATCCTCTGCTCTGTCCAAGCAGAGACGGTGCCGGCAGTCCGCAGGGAACAGGTAACCGCCTCTGGGTCACCTTGGGCAGAAATGTAGACAAATTTGAACAACGCAACCTAATTGTAGTGAATCCTGCTGTTTTTAGGGCATTGAAATAGCTGACACAATGTCACTAAATAAGCACAGTACACAGGAGGGGAACCATGTGGCTGTAGCACCAAGCTAATGTCACACACGGAGGCAGAGCTGCAGCTGAATGTACTGCAGAGTAATTGTCCTGCCTGGAGGAGGGGTAGCTGGGCTGGTGACGAGGGTTGGCAGGCCTCTCAGTACTAATCCAGCCCTGCGTCTGGGCCAGAGAGCTGTCAGCTTTGGCCTGGCACAGACGATCTGGCTGCCTCACCTCAACACTGTGGCCCAGTCATCTATCTTAGCCACGGAGCTGTGAGCCGGGGTTTGACCGAGAGCCTGTCACGGCTATGGGGGAAGGAGTGTTGACAGAGCATGCCCTACAGACGACGGAACAGGCTCATATGGAGAGCAAGGTTGCTGTGTGTAGTCAGAGGAGAATTATTCTCATCATGGCAAAATAGCAATTCTGCTTGCAATGTTCAAATGTTTTTGGAAGGATTGTTGTGTCCAGCAAACATTGTGCTGATGACGCTAAGCATCGAGCTAGCAACTTAGAGTAGTAGTACTGGAGAGTTGGAAATGGTGTCAGCTTCCCCCCAGGACTGTGCACCTTCCACTTTCCAGGGCATGTCAACAGCTCACCTATTACATAGTCGCTCTGGATAAGAGCGTCTGCTAAATGTAAATGTATATCAAGCTTTTATCACCCTCCTTGTTTGTTCCATCTGGCATTCTACCGACATACAAACACAAACAAACACACACACCCAAACACACATAAACACATGCGGAAACCCCACACGTTCCATAATCCAACTATGCAAGAAGAGTCTCTTTTGGATGACTTGGCCACATCCTTCTATTTCTGTTCCTTTTATTTCTTAATCTGTTTGTGGTTTGTTGATTCATCTATTTGCCAAGGCAGCAGAGATGATTTTGCTGTGTTAGGGTACATGTGTCACTGTCACTCCCACACAAGCCTCACGGCTCCAGAGATGGCTGCCATAACCTCACATTAGGAACATGACTGGGAACAGGAAGGAGGGTGGGAGGACGTGCCAGTCAAATGTTACATATATATTCTCCCATGACAGTAGTGGGGGTTGGGGTGAAATGCATGTTTTCGATATATGCTCGTTCCCTAAACAAATGACCTCAGTTAGGGGCATTAAAGATGTCTAGGAAGATGGGTGAAGGTATGAGATTGTCTTTATCTATTTACATGTAAATATGGTCCTCTCTCTGTACAGCAATGAATGTTTTCGAATTGTGTCCATGCTTAATGCTGGTTGCTGACATCTGATTCCACCTGGAACATACATATATATCTCTGAGCCTCTCTTCTGAAGTCCAGACACCCCATCTAACACTGCATCAGTGAAATCCACTTGGACAGCTACACAGTTTTTTTGATGTGGCTGTACCGAACTCTCAGATCATTTATAAATGAGCTGGATGTCTGAATGGTGAGACATGACTGAGAGAGAGTGCAACACCAGAAGGCACTCTGGTCCAGCTCTGTTCCAGTGCCCTGCTAGTGTGTTGTTCTGCAACAGAAGATATCGTGATTGAGTAGAAATTCAGGACCAGCAATGTAAATTCTCTCCCAAGAAGACCCCTCCCAATTCTCAGCAGGAGATAAAACGACAGCAACATAAAAAGAGGATGATATACGCATGCCTTACACACATTCTGCTCCCTCAGCTGAGAGGCTACAACACATCTGAGTGATGCTCACAGAAACCTGGGGAAAAGAGAAGGTAAAACACAACATGGCTGCCAGACACTTTCAAAGCAACAACTGCCGTCCAAAGCAGTTTTAGATTACTGTAAAAGAGTGTCAGACGGGAAGATACTGTGCAGTGTGTACGTGTGTGTGTGTGTGTGTGTGTGGGTGTGGGTTTGTGTTAGTGTATCTGCCGGGGTGGCAGGGTGTATTCCTATCGGGTCAATGTGTGAAGGTGTGTGTAGGAGACAGATTAGTATGAGTACGTATGTGATAAGGTGTGTGATGAGACTGGGACGTTGCCGTGTGCGCTGGTGTTGAGTGGCCTGTCAGACTGAGAAGACGGCTTCAGGCAGAGGAGTCAGAGGAGGCAGGTTCCCCTGCGGTGTCTGCTGTTTCCGCCGCCTGACATCTGCATGCGCGCTGTACCCAAACAAGGTCATGTTTGCTGGAGGGAGAAGAGGCGCTGAAGATCTCCCCGCGTCTCCAGAAACACTGGGGAATGTTCCGGCGAGTCCATGTGGAAGCGCTGCTCATCAGCAGCCTGCCCAGACGGAGGAGGGGTCAGCGTGGCAGGCCGTGGCGCTCACAGGGGAGGGGCCCAGCGGCAGCCAGGGAGCCAGTGTGAAGGGCACGCCTCATTAGAGAACGCCAACGACCTGTACACACAGGTCACCAACTGGCCTGGCAGGCAAACAACCTTCCACAACTTCACGTCAAGGCCACTGAGTGGTGCGTTGACAAGCGCTTTCTCGCTTTATAACCTAATCTCTGCTATGAAAGGAATTTGAGGGGCATCGAACGCGAGAGAAGCAGAGAGTAGAGTCACTGGACAATGAGCTATGCACCACATGTGGCTTTATTATACTGAACTACAAAAAAAGCTAACAGCCGGAATCATGAAGTGTTTGTACATATTGAATTGGAGGTAAATAACAAACTCCTCCTTTGCCACCAGTGTCCACATCCTCACTCTCATCTCCCATGATGTATCCACTCAGGCTGAGGTACAGGACCTCTGTGTCCACTCACTTGGCTTCTGTCTCATCCCCTATTACACAGGCCATATTTACTCTGACATTACAGCTAAGCACTGCTCTGCCTGGGACAATAAACGGCACCACCCTGCTTGTTCACAGCTCTGTCAGGCTCCGTGTCATCGGGATGAGCTTCCGTCTCGTGTTGTATCAGTCTCCGTACTGCTGGGTCAGCTCTGCTTGAGCAGCCTGCTCTTGATTGTTTGTTGAGGTGTCAGTGTTGATAGTTAGTGGTGACAAGAGGTGGGGGCAGGATGGGACTGGCCGTCGGGAGAGTCGGGAGATTTCCCCAACGGCTGGTCAAACAGCCGTGGAATAATGCAACAAACTACAAATATAGATATAATAATAATACACGGTCGTGGGGCGGTCTGCGTTTCAAAGTCCCAGGCTGTTTTTCAGTCCCAGTCCAGACCTGGGTGGGGGGTTTGTGATGTTGAAACTATGATTGAAGATGCTGAGAGCAAAGGCAGGACAGGGAATGGGGTTCTCTAGAGAGAGGAGCAGGGGGGTCTCTACATCTTACACAGCTGCTACAGGCACATTATACACTGAGGAACTGAACATGAATTGTGGCTCATGAGAACGTTTAGTTTGAAACAGAAAAAGAAGAAGTAGGGGACAGAACGCCAGCTCCTGTGTAACCGAACAACCGCTTTCTCTTCCCACACTCCCACTCATCCCCGCGGAAAAGAGAGAAGTCTCACATTAACTGCCAAGAAACAGGCCATCAAAACAAACTTCTCAAGGCCCGAACTTAAACAGAAGTGATCCTGCCTTCCTCTCCTCTGTCACCTTCGTCTCTCTGCTATTTCTCCCACTCAGCGTCTCTTCCCGTATTCCAGTCAC
The DNA here is from genome assembly GCA_903064625.1 of Mallotus villosus. Taxonomy (NCBI): domain Eukaryota; kingdom Metazoa; phylum Chordata; class Actinopteri; order Osmeriformes; family Salangidae; genus Mallotus; species Mallotus villosus. The sequence continues at coordinate 32,419 of CAEFZP010003311.1, forward strand.
CACGCGCTCGCCCTCCACACTCCTTCCTCTCAGGGAGGCTCTGCCGTTCACGGGCTCCGGTAAGCCTCAGCGCTGGAGAAATTAGGTGTGTGTGTGTGTGTGGGGGGAGGGAGGGAGGGATTGTGTGGGCGAGTGGGAGTTAAAGTAGAGAGAAAGGGAGAGAGATTGCACATGGCCAGGGGAAAGTGGCACCCGTTGCCAGAGAAAAAGCTGCGTGTATCTGTGGACTGTGTGAGAAGAGGGAGGGGAGAGGGAAGCGGAGCTGGGAAGCAGGGCAGGCCCAGGGAGAAGCACTGTGAACATGTGATGATGTGATGATGACCGCCATGTTATGGAGAGGAGGGAAAACTGCAGGAGGCACCTCTGGAGACAGGGCCTTTCTGAAATATGTAAGAGGGGTTGCAAATGAATTAGATGGAGAGAGAGCGCGAGAGAGAGAGAGAGAGAGAGAGAGAGAGAGAGAGAGAGAGAAAGAGAGAGAGAGAGAGAGAGAGAGAGAGAGAAAGATAGAGAGAGAGAGAGATGTAAGCACATATTTGCATGTGCGTGGTGCTTCCTTTGGTATAGCCTTACATCATAAAGCAGTCCAGCCAGAGATGAGAAGATAGCCGCAGGGCCTGAACCTCTTGTTATTAATATGAGTCGGTCAGATAGCTTAGCAGAGTAGGAGACGCGCCAGGCTCCCCTCAAGGTGATAAATCTGACACCAACCCATCAATCAACAGCATCGGACCACAACAACTTCGAATTACACCAAGGTAACCAGATAAACGTGTGTGTGTGTGTGTGTATGTTTGTTTGAGTGTGTCCTCCATGCACAAGTATGCAGTGTGTGTCAGTGCAGGCATGTGTTAAACCATGTTTAAATGTAATTACATCCCTGGAATGGAACAGTGTTAAAATCAGAGGACGCAATTACGTTCCCATTGAATGACTCATCCTCTCTGGCAACAGCTAATTGCATTAAAATGAACTGTGTATCGTCGTCCAGCATGCAGCATTAAGATTAACGTAGAGAGAGTTAATAGTATGTCATTTCCAGCATCATCCACAAATCTCTAATATGAGATTAAAAGAGAGAAAGAGGGGGGGCAGGAAAGAAAAAACATGTTCTTCCCTCCTCTCAGCATCTGCTCACGCAGCTGGCAGAAGACCTCAGCTATTCATCAGAACCCGTACTGTTGTCAACATGCATTCATCTCACTCAAAGGTCACTCCAGTAAAAACACCAGTCTGCAGTCGTCGTCCTGGTCTTAAACTCTCTCTCGTCTCCAGCCTCTACACCCAGAACATTTGCATACAGCCTGGTCCAGGAGGAGGAATGTCCACTTGCTCTTTTAGAAGCATTTATCAAACTGTTTTTCTTCTGTTTTGGTGCTTTGCCAGGCCTCTTGGACAAATCCTTTCTCTATCGTTTAAATCACTGCTCTATTCCATCTATCGAAAGTCAATTTAAGCGACTTATCTCGTAAGATATCACTCATAAGTTAGACTACATTTGCCTGCGGCCTAATGGATTGCAAAGTATTACATTTGACTCATCCCTGAGTTGTGCATGTATATCAGCCTAGTCGGGGATACTTTCTCCCGCTAAACCTCTTACTAACTCATGAGGGTTCTCACAGCAGAACGTGTACACGAGCCAGCGAGCTCTGGTTCACAAAGCAGGCCCTAGAAAGTGTGAGCTGGTTGTTGTACTGTAACATCCCCGCGAGGCTCAGAGCGGGGAGCAGGGCTCTGTGTCATAGCGTCCTGTCAGGTCCTCGCTGCTCCACCAGGCAGCTAATGCGTCGGAGAAATGGGCTCCCGAGCTCTGCATTAATCCGCCAGAACTTCCTCACTTCCTTCCTGTGTGCCCAAATCTAATGTGACACGGATTCGGCCTGGTAGGCGCTGCTAATTTTTCGGGGCTTCATTGGATACTGAGTTGCAATAATGGAGGTGTTGGAGAGGTGGTAGTATTGTATCAAACCAGCTGGGTAATTCTCTTCTAATGTCTTAAAGACATGTTAAAAGGAACACAATCTCTCAGTGTAACGACGTGTAAAATGGCTTCTACATCGACTGGATCACCTTTCTTAGCCTGAGAGCACCACCTCCAGTCTGAGTTACTGTTGCTGTTCAGAAGGTGTATATCCAACTGCAAGTGATCAAAAATACAATGATAGAAGACGCACAGACTTGATCAAGACGCACAGACTTCTATCATTCATTACACCCATGGTTTGGTCAATGGTGTAACTGGTGCAGATGAGTGTATGGTAAACCGGAGCCAGCAAGGAGAAATCCATGGATACTGAGATGGAAGCAGCTATCACAACAACACATGCTACTGGTCCAGACAGGGCTCAGCTTCTGTCTGCGAGGGGGGGAGGAGGGGCGGCTGAGGATGCAGCAGTCTGTGGCAATGAAGCACCTGGATGTTAGGAGTCCAACGTGCTTCACTGGGACCTGCTTAACAGCCAGCTCTCGCTTTACTGGTGCTGACAGCATGCATCTCTTTGAAGTGCAAATCTGTGTTTATGTGCTTGAGTCCTTGTGTTTGTGTTTGTTTGTGTGTGTGCGTGTGTGTGTGTGAGCATAAACTGTTGTGAAACTAATTAAAGGGGAACATTTTCACTTTCCATTTGGGCATGCTACATTTGGACTAATGGATTTCCAAAAGAAAACCGTTTCAAATAAAATACAAATGAGATGACGAGTAAATATGACATCATGATGTTAAATAAACATTTATAAAAACACCAAAAGCTAGTCTCTGTTCTATTAATGCATGTATCACTGCCAGAATACTGCCTGTATGACAGTGTAGCCATCTTGCAACAGCTCGAAGATCAGCCCTGAGTGGATCCAAAGTAGAACGACAGCCTTCTGAGCATGTGAAGGAAGTCTTACTTGTCATCTCTATCATGCTAATGTACTGACAGACAGATCAGAGAGTCTGCTAAATGACAGGTCATCCACGGTGTGATCAAATAAGCAAACTGACTCCCCAAATTACATGAGTACTTGATCGAGCCCATCTTTACAAGATCTACAAAAGCTACCAATAGGATAACACAGCAGCCAATGCATTCTGAAAGTAACAAGAAAAAACCCCGATTTGATTTGAATGACCTGACAGTCATCCCGCCTATGCAAACAGTGGACAGACAGCAGCTGTAGTTTTGGGCAACCTTTCAAATGACGCCAAGCTCTTTAGAGGAGACATTTACAGCCCACAGTGTGTCGCTTCAATGTTGTCGGGCCAGAGCTTAGGAATGTGCTGCCATGAGGGAGCAATGACTGTGTCCATGATTAAAACACTCTTGTAGCTTTACAGGGAGCAGACATGGCATGGATATTGATTTGGTCATCGGAGGTTGCTGCTGTTCTGTTTATTGCTCCCTCCTGTCCGCTCCATCTGAAGGAGACCCTGCTGAGACCTAGCCTGCACCTGGCAGAACCAGGCCCCGACACGAGCAGCTGTACCGGGGCCATCTATTTAACCTTCACACATAAACATGTTGGAGATAGGTCTGCTGGTGTGTGTGGGTGTCAGTGTGTGTGTGTGTGTAAATGTGTGTGTGTGTGTGTGTGTGTACGCTTGAGTGTGACAGCTAATGTGGAGCCATCTCTCTGAGGAGAGCTTGACATGCTCGGTCAGGGGCAGTGTCCGTATTGACTGATAACAGCAGGACCTGTCTATGTGTATATGTCACTGTGTGTGTGTGTGTGTGCGTGCGCGAGTCCACATGTGAGAGTGTGTGTGTGCGCCGCGTTCATATCGACAGACAGCAGTGTGATGAGAGGAAAATCTGACTTGCCCCGGGAAATGTGGAATAATCGAAAGTAGCTGGCAGATGCCTTCCTCCAGAGCTCTATGCAACACTGCTCTGGAAACTTCTTGATTTTTCCTCTCCTCAGTGACTAGGCCACTTCTTCAATATGTCTGTGTAGGGGGCATTATCACCAGGTGTCAGACATTATCAGAGAGACAGCGTGGGGATGACCTTGAACAGACTCCATTAATAAATGATAAAGTCCAAAAATCTAATAACGTGCAGCAGACACATGAAAAGTCTGGAATGTGAGGGACATTTAAACAGTGCATTTCTTCAAAGTGATTCCGAAACGTTAGGAGGGAGTCTGGTGAATCTTCAGAAATTATTTAACTTTTGTTTCCCCAGCCCCGCCTTTCGGGAGAGGACCCATTAGCAACGAGGGAAGTGGTTGCTCGGAAAGGAAGGATTAAATAATTCAGAAGCCATTGTTTCCTGTGATGTGCAATGTGCTCCCATTGACCTCTGCACTCCACTGATTACTTAGCAGTGTGTGAAGGATCCCCACTCCAGATCCCACTGAAGGAACACACACACACACACACGCGCGCACACACACACATATATGGGAACTTACTCAAACAAATGTATGCACACAAAAACACCCAGATGCATCAATAATGAATCTACACACCTCGCTCTAGTGTTTGAGTTTGCAAACAATAGGAGAGTCAAATCCATGGACTCTGACACTCAGTGATACGTTAATAATCCCACAGCTTCCTCTGCACTTCTGCAGCATTTAGAATGGGGCTCCTCTCTATCAATCAGCCAGTAGTAGTAGTGCATAACAACCACCTTTCACATGAAACAAGGGCACCAAGCTCTTTCTCTCTCTCTCTCTCTCTCTCTCTCTCTCTCTCTCTCTCTCTCTCTCTCTTTCTCTCCCCCTCTCTCTCTCTCTCTCTCTCTCTTTCTCTCTCTCTATACTCTCTCTCTCTATATATATATATATACTCTCTCTTTTCCATTCTCTCTTTCTCTTTCACACACACACACTTGATCCAAAGCACCAAACCTCATGTAGAGAACTGAGAATTAATCAAATTACACTTTGTCTAACGCTAATGCCTTATTACAATTTCTGCATCTGCTGGTATCCTTAAGTGTAGACACACAGTGATTTATTCAAACACCCACCACAACAACCAACACAGTGTGTGAATGATTGTGTGGGTCTGTAGACATTAGACAGTCTCATGATGTGAGCATTAATATGCATGGTACCAGAGTCCCTCCTGAGAGCAAATTAACGCTAACAGGCGTTGATGACGATGCAGGTCTGGGATAATCCTCACCTTTTACTTCATTACAGTATATACAGATTTATACAAGAGCGCTAACTGCCGCTAACCACTTGGACCCGTTGACGACCGCAAGACACCGTCCACCGCTAATTAATGAATGGCGATTAGCCGTCGTTAACCTCTGAGTCCTCCTGCCCAGCCACCGGAACGGGGCTAGCTCCGTGTGGGGTCAGGACGAGGGAAGTGGCGCTGCAGCTGACAGGGGCGTGCTGGGCAGGCAGACAGACAGTCTCTCTGAGGGAATATGGAGGAGAATGCTGGAAGTGGCGCTGTGTATGGTGCAAATGTGAACATGCTTTTATGGGATTTTAACCTTTTAACTCTTTTTATCTTGTCCGTCAAGGCTATCTTGGTCTGATGTCAACAAACATAGTGGCTTGCCCTTGGGCCTTCACTTTGTGGACCCGATGTACTGTGTGGGCGAGGAGGAGAAAGTTGGGATGGGAAACGGAAAAAAGGTTGAGTAGGCTACGAGTTGATATGGGAGAATTCCCTCGGGTACATTTGCACAGATCAGCTTCCAATCCAAGCTTTGTTTACCAGCAAACAAAGAAGAACTTCTAACGTCGGTAAACCAGTTGAGGTTGGTGTTTTTGTATTTGCCCTTGAAGTTACATGTAATCCACAACAGTGCTTTCACTATGAAATGTTATCTATTGACTAAGGGACGGACGATTTAGTGAGAGACTGTTGTAATTATTGCTTTGTGTAATTATTTTTCTCCAGCGAGCTAACTCTAATCCATCATATTGATGGTGCACACGAATACCCGTGGGGAGGCTACGCTCTTTGAATATTCCTATTCTAGAGGGAACCATGCTTAGTCATACTGCGCCGTGCAGAAAGAGGTCAGACATGCACTGGTACATACAGCTTGAGGAGAAGTGATATGTTTACACCACTGCATATTTGATTATTTTTTTATTTAATGGCCCCATTGCGTTATGAAATACACCCTCAGAAGAAAACTCTGTTTTGCATGTTTAACCTCATTCCCTGGTGGGCCATGCTCTGTAATGCTCTTTGGGATGGCTTCCACCATAATCCCCAGTCTTAATAAAGCAGTGCTATCATGGAGGAGATGAAAGACGTTTTACATATTTCCCAAGCCAAAAGTAATTAAAGTTCAACAACATTCACAGCACTGTAGATAGTGTGGAGGCAAGTTTCTGCTTATGTCTAGCTGTGGCCAATTGGATTAGTTTAACACATGATAAACTAGGAAAAGGGATGGTCTTTCTTCATATATCATAAGTGCATGAATCAGTTGAACGGATTAAATTAAGTTTCTACAGATGAAAATACGGAAAGGGAGAAAATACGGAAAAAAGGGAGCTACTGGGCCTAGCGTTTCTTTGGTCCCAATGAGACAGGATGAACCCATTCATACCACGATACACAATGTATTAATACACAGTCTGGGATACCTACAGTACTTACTGTATCACAAAGGGTAGATACATATAGGCATACTGGAATAGTAGCAATAATCACAATGCATGTCTCCCAGTTTTGTGTTTAATGTAATCCAGTATCATATAATGTGGTGCTACACATGACCTTTAGTACTGTTGGACCAGCGCTGCCAGGCCTTTTGTGAGTTTAATCAATTTCACTTAATGCCAGATTCAATGTTGATAGACATCCATCCACATACTCAAGAGTTTGCTTTTGAAGAGACTCATATATTTGAACTCAGATAACACTACTGAGAATGGTAAAGAATGAAGCTTTCAATCTTCAACAAAATGCCCATTGAAATAAGATCCAGTCTAGACATTTTGAAAGTGTTGAATGCGTTTTGAACTCAATCAATGGAATCATCAATTCTGGTGTGACTCATGGGAAAATAATGACACTGAATAGGATTCTGCCTATAATCAGGATCCCTGATGGATTTTGTACAAAACTCATTCACTTACTAACCGACACAACTCTACAGAACATGACTGTGGCATTCACAGGCCTATTATAAAACACTAGAGCATGTGAGTTATCAGCATGTTAAAAAGCAATACCAAATTTAAAATTGTGACTTTTAAAGTGATTTAAAACACATCCACCTACCCAGCCTCCCTATCCATCTCTGTGTTCATCATCTCCTGTTCTCATCTTTTCAGTAACTGCCACAGCAGAGGAACTGTTCCAGCCGACACCACCGCAGTACAGCACAGAGGAAAGGCATTCAACCGGAACATATTATAATCTAAAAATGTCATCCAGGCTTTGCCGCGGTGCTTTGGAACGTGTCACCCGTGGAGGGGACAGTCATCCTCTCACACCCGTGGAGGGGACCGTCATCCTCTCACACCCATGGAGGGGACAGTCATCCTCTCACACCTATGGAGGGGACAGTCATCCTCTCACACCCATGGAGGGGACAGTCATCCTCTCACACCCATGGAGGGGACAGTCATCCTCTCACACCTATGGAGGGGACAGTCATCCTCTCACACCCATGGAGGGGACAGTCATCCTCTCACACCTATGGAGGGGACAGTCATCCTCTCACACCCATGGAGGGGACAGTCATCCTCTCACACCCATGGAGGGGACAGTCATCCTCTCACACCCATGGAGGGGACAGTCATCCTCTCACACCCATGGAGGGGACAGTCATCCTCTCACACCCGTGGAGGGGACAGTCATCCTCTCACACCCATGGAGGGGACAGTCATCCTCTCACGTCCGTAGAGGGGACAGTCATCCTCTCACACCCATGGAGGGGACAGTCATCCTCTCACGTCCGTAGAGGGGACAGTCATCCTCTCACACCCATGGAGGGGACAGTCATCCTCTCACGTCCGTAGAGGGGACAGTCATCCTCTCACATGGCCCTCAGGAGGGTTCCTTGTCTCTCCCAGACGTCCATTTTTCTTGGGGATGACATTTTTCTTTGATGAAAGCTGACTCACATCATGACGCATGTACGCATCATCCAGAGTGCTCCTGAGCAGGCAGCATGGGGAGGAGCTCAGATCTCTGGAGGGGAAGGAGAGGGGAGAGGGGAGAGAGAGGAGGAGGGGAAGGAGGCGTAGGAGGAGGTGTAGAAGGAGGAAGAAGCCCAGTGGAAGACAGAGGCCCTGATTCTAGATGACAAGCATCAATGGGCTTCTTAGATCATCAGCCATATTGATTGATGTGAATAAATAAACTGTGATCTATAAAGATGTGTTATACCCACGTCCTTACATGAGCCCAAAAGAGAAATCAGTGAATGATACCCATCTTTATAACAAACAATAGCATAGTGTATCAATGTAGAAGAAAATGTAACCATAGCAACCCTCCCAAAAGATTAATTAGCACGTGAAGGTAACTGCCACAGCTTCTTTAATTAGAAAGTGTTTCTTTGTACTTTGTGGCTATTTTCAGTGGTTTTGGTCTGCCTTTGTATTGCTCAAATCTCAACCAGTCTAATCAGTCAGGGTCAATTACTGGACCCATGTACCCGGCAGAAGCAGAGTACAATAGGTTATTGTAAAAGAGAATGTAATCTAACACTCCCCTGTCACTTCTAAAGACTAGAAAGGTCTTTATTCCACACGTTCACTACAAGGCACGTCTGAGCGTATATGAAGGACTGCTTTAGATTTTTGGTTCTAATTACTGTTGCACTCCCAGCTCCAGTCTCGTCATCATCGTCAGCAGTATGCAGGAGTGGTCGGGGCATCTAGGCCTTTGTTCCTATGGCTAATTAGTGAGATGTGTAAGCAGGGTGGAAATGGGTGAAGCAAACACCATGATGAACAGCAGGAAGGTTACCTTGAAGACATGATAACGTCAACAGACCTTTGCCTTTTAAAAAAAAACTTTCCTCTAACACTTTTAACTCTGAAGTGACACGTGTAGTGTGACATGTGACATCTTGTTTACCGCCGATATGTGTTTCTCTCACTATCCCACTTTCACTTCCTCTCTCTCTCTTTATCTCTCTCTCTCTCCCCGTATCTTATCTACATCTTATCTCCTTATCTAAGTCACGGAAGCATAATTGTCCATGTGGACTGGAGAGAAGACGGAGAACTCCTCCGTGCCTCCCGATCCTTGTGGAAGGGTTGGATTAGCTGGTGGGACAATCTGTCATTCTGTTTCTTTCTGTCAAAAGAAAAGCCCCTTGACCATTCCTCTTTCTAAGGGAGCAGTGATAACAGCAGGCAAATAGCGGAGCCATCAGAAACAAGCGCACATCACAAGGTTGTCCCCCTCAGGACCCGTGTGAAACAGCTCGCCGTCCCGGACACAACCAGTCACCTATCTTCCCTCTATAGCCGTACACGCCGTGCGTGCATACTCAGTAGGCGGCAGATAAAGAGATGAATAGATAAGGATCCAACGAGACGAAGCTCAGAAGCGATCCGACTTGACACCACCTCCCTCCCCTCGTCCCTCTCCCCTCTCAAAGAAGCCCACAGCGCCATTGTTGCTGTCTTCAGCCAGCTGAGGATCTGTGAAGACGCTCGGTTAGAAATGTGATGAGCAATCTGGACTGATTAGGGCAGAGTACATAGAGAAGGAAGCGTTGTTTTAAATGCTAAAAATAACCCACGAGGCCTTGCAGACAGAACAGGCTGTTTATCTTCCAGGTGTGTACACAGCTCCAAATGGCAGCTATGACACTGCGAATGAAGATCTATTGTCTTTTTAGGAGAAGTGTTCTAATCAACCACTTCAGATGGTAGTGTGCTTCTGTAACCAGTGTGAAGCCATAGCTATTGTGCTTCTTGCGTGTACTTTACCAACCTTTGGGGGGGTGGGACAATTCCATCATCCACACACAGGCCTTGTTATATTCTGTTGAAGCATTAGATCATTCTGAACAATAGAATAGACTATACTCTGCAGGAAAAACTATTTTAATCAAAGAATTGACCGATAGGAATAGACAATTATGTTAAAGGAATCGACAATTTGGGTTGCCAATGACAATCAGGCACATGACAAAATTGGACTTCACAGGACCATGTTGACAAAAGATTTGTAGCCACTGAAACCACAAATTCCCACTGAAAGGAATACCTATGCAAAAGTAGGGTTGCAAAGGGGCGGAAAGTTTCCGGTAAATTTCCGGAAAGTTTCCGGAAAGTTTCCACGGGAATTTTGGCTCGGGAATTTTGGGAATTTTGAAAACAAAAATCAGCCAACGTTTTTTTGCAAAAGCATATAACGGGGAACTTAAATGTAGTTGAGAACAAGTCTATGCACGCCTAGCTCAGCTGGACCCTGAATGCAGCTGGTTGGAAACATTGTCTGCCAGAAACATAAACGTAAACATAAAACGGTCTGTTGTTTTTGAACGTCTTTGTCATCAGTGTTGCGTCTGAACCTTTCAACCCTATGCCTGGCAAGTGTGAGAGCGCCGAATTGCGTAGAGGCCAAGAGCGGTATTGCAAACAGATAGAGATTTCAATTATAGCTTGCAACATATTGAAATACATTTTTGGAGCTGTGAACTTGGTTAAACATTTTGAATTATGAACTATGAACTGAACTAGTTCATTTTAAAATTTGTGAACTATGAACTGAACTAGTTCATGTAGAAAGTGAACTTTCCCAACCCTGTTTGTCATTACCTAGCCTATTGATTACTTGGTAATCTGAAGCCATGTTCATTTTAATACCAAGTTTATTTGGTACCAAAATGTCCAAAAAGTCAAAAATTACATTTTTAAAAGTTGTATTATAAATGTTTGCATGCATGTCTGCTTATGACAAGGTAAATACAGTTAAATTACCCCTATATTTCCAGTTTATTCCCGTTTATTCCCGTTAATTCCCGTTTATTCCCGTTAATTCCCGTAAATTCCCGTAAATTCCCGTGGAAAGTTTCCAACTTTGAATATTCCCGGAATTTTGCAACCCTATGCAAAAGCTCAACTGTGTCTAAGTGTTTTAGTTCATGTTCATGCCTCTAAGATGTTTAATCAACATGAATTAGTTTAGCATTTGAGATGTTGTGGAAGGCCTTACAGGACCAACATGGTATTCCATCTAAAGTATCCTCTTGATATTCAATATGCTAACCAGAAAAGGGTAAAGGAAAGCAAATAACCCTCCAAGCAATTTGTACTCAAAATTAAAACGAAATACTATGTCTACAGAATGTTTGTAAATATATACAGTGAGTGAGTGAGCGAGTGATTCGAGGAGGAAGTACATACAGGAGTACAGAAGTGATTGTTTTCCTTCCATGCAATGTTTTACCCTTCGTGACCGCCTGTGGGCTCCTCCTTTCAGCTGCAGTACTGATGAGAGCGAAAACGCAGGTGCAGTTAGTCACCACCATCCTGCTCAAGTCACAGAACCCCGGGCTTCTACCTTCTCACCTTCTCTCCCTCCCTCCCTCCCAACATCCCTTCCTCCCTCCCAACATCCCTCCCTCCCTCCCAACATCCCTCCCTCCCTCCCAACATCCCTCCCTCCCTCCCAACATCCCTCCCTCCCAACATCCTCCCTCCCTCCCAACATCCCTCCCTCCCAACATCCTCCCTCCCTCCCAACATCCTCCCTCCCTCCCAAAATCCCTCTCTCCCTCCCAACATCCCTCCCTCCCATCCTCCATTTGTTTATGTCTACCACTTCATGTTATACACCAGCCTCTGCCTTTCAATTAGTTCTGCTCTTTCCCTCATCTCAATAGAACACAGTCTATCTACATAAACAGAAAACATCGCTTCAGGCACCTCACATGGAGTGTCTGCTTTTTCCTGAATTTTGTGGAAAAAAAGAAAATAATGTAACAGCTAAACCATGAATTATTCTAACAATTATAAGTGAATTCATCTCCTCCCAGAAACAATAAGTGCCATTCTTAGTTATATGGTGAGAAAACAAATCAATTAGTTCAGGGCATTTAACTTACATGGCTTTGTCACTCATTTGTAATTATTTAGTCAGGAAATTGTCATGGTTTTATCAAAAGCCACAATAATAATTTCATATTAATTCGAAAGTAGACTAATATAATTTCTTGACTATTTATCAATGCAGGCAGAAAGTTCTATTTCAGGAAAAAACTAAACTCTCTATCCAAATGTCCTTCCGTTTTTACCTCTTCTTCTCTAGTAGCTCTCTGTACTTGTTACAGATGGCTATTAAACTTACAATCTGTTTTAGGTACAGCATCTTTCTTGAGTCAAACAGACTTCTCCAGTCATCTTTGTGGCAAACTTCCCAATGAGCAAGCCTGTTCTTCAGCCAGCTGACGGGCGCAGTAAGCAGCACTGGGACGACGGCTAAAGTTTCTGCCAAATTGCATGAGAGAATGATATGCTAGGCATAGGTTCTCTGGTTCATGAAAAGAAACCTAGTAAATGGCCTTCTATTTTTAGCTGCCACAGCGGCATTGTGAATTGAGTGCAGCGCGTTCAGCCAGCGCTGACATGTAGCGTGGAAGAGGGCCGTGTTGAGGCCCCAAACAGCCTCCTGTGATTTATTTGGTAATCTACCTCTGCTCTTATCGTTTCTGAGCCAGTGGGCAACACTAAATAAAACAGAGATGTCTGGGAATAAAATGCATACAGCAGACATCCACTGCATAAAACGTGTGCAGGCCATTTAAATATGACGCCATTTCTTGGTGCCATGGTTCATGGACGGAAGGGGGGGGTATAACGCATGTCCCTGTCAGCCTACTGTAGCAGCGCTGCATTGGGCTGGGGTGGGGCTGGAGGGCTGAAAAGGAGTGTTCAGAGAGGGTTCTAGAAGAGTTCCAGAAGAGGGTTCTACAGAGGAGGGTTCCAGAGTGGGTTCTAGCATGGTCAGCATGGAGGAGGGGGGGCCAGCATGGAGGGGGGGGGCAGCATAGCTTTAAATAGACGGCAGTAACTAGTAGGGAGACAAGTAGGATAAGAAAGGAACATAAGAGTAGTACTTTGTATCAGTATGTTTGTGTGTGTGTGTTTGTGTGCCTGTAGGAGTGTGTCTGTGTGTGTGTGTGCATGCACAGGTCTGTGATTGAGTCTCCATGTTTCACAGAAGCAGACACACTGTATGGAGACACTACAAAGGAGCGCAGAGTAAAGCAGACACTCCAGAATTCAAGGCTATCATCATATTTCATGTCTTTATTTGTAAACAGGTGGATTTCTTACGGTGCATTTGTATGCTAATTTGAGCACATATTGTACCTATATTCAAACCTCACTGCTATTCATTTTAGTGCAGAACAACAAGCTCTACCTGTGTGGCTTTCAAGATGATAGAGTGGGCTAAACTTTTAACTATGGGTTCTCAAGATATGGCTTTGGAAAGCTATCATGCAGCTCTTGGCATTTCCCATTACAGTTTGACAGCTTTTCTATGGAGTTTGAAAATGCCAATGTACACCTTTTCAAGCCTTTTTGAAATTATTTTTCATTCTGAGCTTCCGCAAATAGGCCTATTTAAGGCAAGGAGGAAATCTGAAATGCAATTCATTATTGGATAATCCCTCTGCAGCCGGTGTTATGCATTACCCATAATACATCTGCGAGGTATACAATTTCAAACACAGGTTCAAATTCAATCCCCTCCCCAAGCAGCCCCTCCCCTACAGCAAGCCCCTCCCCGACAGCAAGCCCCTCCCCTACAGCAAGCCCCTCCCCGTACAGCAAGCCCCTCACCTACAGCAAGCCCCTCCCCCACAGCAAGCCCCTCCCGTACAGCAAGCCCCTCCCCTACAGAAAGCCCCTCCCCTACAGCATGGACTTACAGATCACTGCGTCCATGTTTCATGTTGCGTCCGTTCCAGCAACACTGACACGGCCCCTGACCCTTCCATTTGAAAAGCCTTTATAGAATAAGCCTCTGTTTCAGTGTCCCTGGCTTCTCCTTGACCCACCCCTCTAACGTTTCTCTGCATCAGCTCCATTCAGGCTCTGTGTGCCTGTGAGACAGTTACTTACTAGCCCCAGTCTGAGCGGAGGGATCGATGGGCGACTGAGCCTTTTACTGTAATCACTGACCCATTCCCCAGACACCATTTGCCCCCTGACCTGTCCTCCCCAGGCCAGAGCGCAGGGCTCTGCTTCTCCTGCCTGGGGTCCCTGAGGTTGCAATGATTCCAGTTCAAGCAGGCTCTGGCCCCAGAGTCCCATCAAACTCACAAACCCACAGCAGTAGTAAATATATGTCAGTTCTCTGGGTTTTCTGGAGAAATGGACTCTTAAGGCAGCACTTCTGGCAAAGCCTTTGCAGTGAATATGCACTAACCAGAAAGACAGAATGGTGGGCTGAGTTTGTGCATCTATGCCAGATTGTGTCATGTGGGCAGGAACACACATCACTGGCTAAACTATCATAACGTGTGGGAAGCTTCCAGAATGCCGCACCTTCTAAACCAGATACTACTCTACTTCAGGCTCAGGTTTATCGGAGAGGCTCCCCTTTCTCTACCACACAGAGTACCTGAGGGTATTTCAAAGTTCAGAACTTAAGCAGTCCAGATATCTGTCTCCATGGCAACCCTCGACCTGGTGTAATACTGCACTGCATAACATCTCCGTCAGAGTTCTCTGTGATCGCCTGTTCAGAGCATATGCTGCCGGTTTGGCAGGTGAATGATTGATGGGTCGTTTTGGGGTGAACGGCGAGTCATCTTCGGTCCTCTTCCTCTTCCTGCCTGCGCGGCGGCAGAGGAAGTGCCTTGCCCGCGGCGCTGCTTCATCAGACAGCAGCTGGAGAATCCGTGGGCCTGTTGGGAAATGTTTGTTCAGGCCCAAGGATGCTCCTGTGGAACAGCTCATCTGTGAACATCTGCTGGAGTCTTATGATGCACAGTGCGCTATAACTAATTAAGCTCTTGGCAACACGGGCGACACATCTCACCCATAGCTGTACTTATGGAGGAAGGCTAAGATAAAGGGCTACCACATCGATATCCCTCTCACAGTACAGGAATAAACACACATGGTAAGATTAGAAGACACCTCAACAGTCACAAGGTACCCGAACTGTCACCTCGGAATCCTCCACGATCTCTTTAAGAACTAGAGGAGCACTTTCCTCAAGGGGGCACTGCAATAAATCCCAGCAGTATGGGTACATACAAGTTCAAGAGTTGGTTTAATAAACCCCTCGCAATAAAACACAGGCCACATATCTACGTTCCTAGCTGTAAAAGTGCATTGAATCATTGATGTGTGTTAAGATAAGATCACCACCCTGGCAAAGTAAACACAATGCATGCCTGTCTCCCTCCGGTCTTCTCCCAGAGGACGGTGGCGGTGGATGTGTGTGTCTGTTGATGCAGACATGCTGGGCGTTAATGTAGCCTCCGAGGCTTTTATCTTCCACCCGGCTGCTCTGAAGCTGTTGCATATGACTTAATTCATATATCAGACTCTTCAAACAGACTTGGCAATGCGCTGAGGGGGAGAGGGCTGATTGAGTTAAAAGACCTGTACTTATCTGAGTCAAACGCCAAACTGAGCCTCACCTCTGAAAATACTGCAGCGAGCATAAGCGCCCCAGTAATGTTTAATTTGATGGTTCATATTTCTTTATATACCCCATGTCTCCGAGAAGCCCTTTGATCTCACATTTGAAGTCGGCTCTGTGCACAGCGATACTTGACATACACTAATGTAAGCTGATAATGGATTTGAGGAGGAACATCAGATATTCATACACCTTCACCAGCTCTTGCGGATACTGGTCTCTGAGGTTGTGTTTGTGTGCGTGCGTGTGTGTGTGTGAACATGTGCATGTGTCAGACAGAGTGAGAGAGGAGGGCCCCGCACTCTGACTGTTCACCAGGATCGCTGAGGGGGGCCCCTGTTTAGCCCCCCTGAGCTAGCAGGCAGTGATGTCAGCCCAGGTTAGCATCAACCACCAAACTCCAGTCGCTAGGTGAGTCACGGGCACGGTTGCCGTTAGTTTCCATGGTGCCAAAGGAGCAGTCACTTCCTCTTTTCAGTTGTCTTTTAACCTAACATCTCTCTCCCTTTTTCCATCCCTCCCTCTTTCATTCTGACTTGTTGTTATGAATAAATCATATAATTGTGAGCAGAAGACAATGTTCTGTGCTCTGCAGCGAGTGTGTTTTGAAAGTTGCCAGCTTAAGAGCAGACTGAGTGGAGAGAACAATAGCCTGAACAGGGAGAGTGGATGAAGAGATGGATGGCTACAATGGAACCTTGTTTACTCTCAGAGGAGCCATGTTAAGAGGTCGCTTTAGGTCATCCGCCTAAAACACTTTGGTTTGGGTGCAGAGTCAGTAAATAATAAATTGTAAAATAATTGATTCGTTTTTTTTATCAAGTAGACTTTTGCTTTGTAGCTGGAGTCTTTGAAAACCTACTGCATCAGAACAGGCAAGCCACTGATGACAGTGGAGCGTTCGTAACCCTGAGAGAGACTGTCTATGGAGTTTGATCCTCAAGGATCAGTATGTTTATGTTTTAAGTGTATGTTTTACACTTCCAAGTCAATAGAGGGTATAAAACAGTATACACTTGACAGTGAGTGATGACATAGGGAAGAGGAGTGTCCTCTCTCACTGGTATGACTCGTGGTGATGATCAACAAATACTAAAACATGACGCAAAAAAGGACTCGGCTGTATGTAGACTGTCCCAACTCTCATAATGTGTACAGCACGTTCATTCATTCATTCATTCATTCATTCATTCATTCATTTCTCAGCCATCCGAGGCTCCAGCCTCCCATCATCACTCTTCCACCCTAACATCCACAGGAACATCCTCCTCATCTAAAACATGACTCCTGTCAGAACAGTTACACGCTGCCTTCTCCGCGTAATCAGCGGCTGACTGCTTGCTTCATGGAGGGAGAGTGTGGCTGACGCGCGAGCTGACAGGCACATAGACAACAACACACTGTAGCAGTCGACGCCAGGGGGAGGCCTGATGAGGAGGCCTGATGAGGAGGCCCGATGAGGAGGCCTGGTGGAGAGCTGAGTATCGTCAGAGCGGCTCCGTGTGAGACTCACCGCAGAAGACAAGACCCCTGAGAGATATCTCCATGACTAATTACAGCAAAACGCACAGAACACAGAATCAACGCACGGGTCTGCTGGGAGCGGAACAGGGGAAACATTAAAGGAAGAGAACAGAAATTGAGTACGATTACAAGTGTCCCGCATATCCAAAGCAATTAATACAAGTGACGGTTAATGTTGTGCGATTATTTATAGTCGTGCTGTAATTTCTGTTTGTCAGTGTAAGCTGTCCCACTCCACATGGGTGAGGCAAAAGTGCTTGTCACTTTGAATATGCGGTGAGATGTGAGTGATGAGATAGTGTCACTGACTGAATGAGAACACGCTTTCCAGACCACTGGACTCTGGAGAACTGCTCCTCTGATAGGAGACACCACGTACGTGGAATAGGCATGTGCTGGAGCAATGGAACACATTCAGTAACACACAGACAGACACATACTGACATGGGCAGCATCAAAGGATGTCCAGTTCATATCAATGAGCTAGTTAAGAGAATATCAAGACCGTTCATTATGTTCATGCCAACTCCAAAAACAGACTAGCACATCTCCAGGGTTTTAAAGCCCTGGAATGCCATATAGACAAAAGACGACATTCTGCCACCTTTCAACAGCTCCCGACAGCCCGTTTAGCAAACAAGCAGTATATGACTTTCTCTCGACATTGCACAACTCCCCTTGTCAGACATGCTTATGGAAGCCATTGCGAGTGTCTGTTTAGGAGTTTTTAATGCCCAGGTAGAGAGACTTGTGTACACAGACTTCCTCCAGCTGTTCCAGAAGTCTGTTTTATGCACGCCGATTTGATTGTGTGTGTTTAAGAAGCTCCATTCCCTTCCTTCTTAATGATATGCCTCCTGGGGCTACTCTGAAACCAACGATTAGCTACAAAACAACCACAACCATCATAAAAGCATCAAACCCTCCTGTCTCCAGTCTGGCTTGGTCAGCTCATTTGCAAACTGCTTATTGCTTTGCAAAGTAAACAAGCCATAAGTGTTTCAGAGCCGAGAGATCGTAACAAGGGGATTCGTTTATGCCTCTGTGTCTTCTCAAAACTTCAATGTCATAGAGAGACGTGTTATTAACTGGGACGGTCCCAACAGAGTGGGCTGGGAGGGAGAGAGTGGGTCAGCCTTGCGTGGGCCGTGCTGGACGTGACGTGGCCTGCGGGCCTGCTGCCTTCTCCTCTCTGGGCTCTGCTCTCACTCAACGCTCCTGATCTCATTTGGATTACACTCACGCGTCTTCCACCCACCCTCGGCATCACCGAGACGACTAGTTTAATCTATCATTTAGGAGTATTAGTAAGAGAAGGGCCTATTAAAAAGGAAACAGAGGCCTCCGTATTCTCTCTGCCGCTCCTCTCATCTCGTGGTTAAAAGTCATGTGTGATGTCGGGCAGGTTCGGAGGTGCTAGTGAAACAGGTTAGTATTGATTTGGCACTTAGCAGTGTGGACACCGGAGACTGTAAAAGCCTTACAAGAATGCTACGTATCAACGTTTGATGAATTTGGAGTGGGACAGGTGCTGGAGGGAGACGGAAGAGACAGACAGGAAAAGGTAGCGACCGCGTTCAACTTTGTCTGAGTGGCTGGTAAAGCATCCATGGTGTCCAGTGTTCATTGCAAATGTAGATCATATTCCTCATACTTAAGGTATCTCCAGCACACTGTGATATCTGAGTGAGTGTCTGGATGTGTGTGTGTTTTGATCTGAGTTTTGATAGGTCTCCTGCATGGTGACGCCGGACGTTTGTTTTCATCTCCGAGGGCTCGTCTAAGCTCGTGTGGCGGAGGTATGACAGACAGGATGTAAACTCTTCCCCCAGCTGTCCCCCGGCCGGTCATATCAACATGAGATGTTTATAGTGTGGCGATCGGGAAGTCGAAGGCTGTTGGTTTAGTGCACTCTTTACAGGCAGCTCTGCTGATCGATTTCAGCTCGGGTGTTGAGGGTTTGGGTTTCCTAACGATTCCCGCGGCTCCTATCCTGTCTGACCAGAAGCACGGTCCTATGGGAGCAGCTATGCTGTATCTGGGCTACACTATGAATGGTTCTACAGTGGGACTCCCAGACACACCCAAACAATCCAAGACACTCACAGATACCACGGAAGCAAGGACCTCTTGAATATAGATGTGTATCAGAAGCTGTCTTGTGAAAAAAGAGGACCTCAGGTCGTAATACTAATCATCATTTTCCACCAGCGCTGCAGGCTTCTCCGCTCCGCCTGTCAGCTGTCAGGTAGAGGATGTGCACAGGCTCTTTCCCATAGCCTTCCTTTCATGCTTGTTTGTTTGCTTTCGGTTGGATGTCTACGTTGAAAACGTTATATATTAAATTATATATGATTTAAAAATCGATGTACTTGTCCTTTCGAGCACAAGGAAAACGCTTCTGTGCACTAAGATGGAGAACACACCGAAGTGAAGTGGAATTAATCGAGTGTGCGAAAGGCAGTAACTGACACTGGAAAGCTCCAGGATAATTACGTTTGACTACCTTTACCTGCGACAAAGACGACAGGATTATGGAGAGGGGATGATGGGCAGAGACATGGCAGCATTAGCCACATCTCCCTGCTGCTGTATACCGAGTGAACATCTCTCTGCTGCTGTTTACCGAGTGATCTTCCCTGAGAGCTAAACGTCACATGGCTGACGCAATACATCAGGCCATTAAGAGACAGTCTCCCCGTCTCCATACGAACCTGAGCAGGGGTTTGGGATTGGGGGGGTGATTAATGATCATTTTCTCATATGTGACCTGGCCTTCACTGGGAGCCCCGGCTCATTCTTTTGTATTTTCTTCTCAGATATGTTATCTGGGAGAGAGATGGAGTCCTGGTATCTGATGGGCTACCTGTACAGAAACATTTTGTTGGTTTGTTTATTAGAAATCTTAAACAAAGTGCAGGGTCTTTTGGCCCACTCTGAAAGGGGAACGGGAGCGCGGGATTGGCTATTATCTCAGGGCGCTCTGGGTTGAGTGGCTGTCGCAGGATGTAGTCAGAGACCAGGTGCACTGTCATACAGCTGGGAAATTGAACAAACAGAGGATAAGTGAGATGGAGGGCTGTCTCTCTATGGGCTGCCCTGCACAGCCATTCCTCTCTATTAGGTTTCATCTTCACTGTTCTCCAGCTGAATCGAACATGGCCCGGGCATCAACCATGTCTCTGTCAGGCGACGTGTCGGGGAAACGTATAGATCCATGTACATATACAGGAAAGTACATTACAGTAAGATATCAACTTTCTCAAAAGCTGGGAATTGCCATTATGCTTTGCGAATGTGCGCTGTAAATATGATTTATTGGTGTGAGAGCTAGAGGGGGATGGTTAGGCAGCACCAGGTCTGTGAATAATTGCCATTCCAAACAGCTAGCTTACTGTTTACTGTGGCATTGAACTGAAACTCCCCCCTGGCAACCTCTCCACAGATGCAGGTCTGACAGACAGAGCTAGGTGGCTAGCCAAGGATACAGGACAAACTAAAACAAGTTACACTCAATACTGTATGAAAGGAGACTGCTGTCCAGACTACTGCACGAATCAGCCAAGGTCCATCAAAATCAGCAGAGACAGACACACATTCACAGATATACAGAGCCACACACACACACACACACACGAAAAAAACACCAAATGATGCACGTGTGCACACACACACACGCACACACACACACTCACGAAAAAACACCAAATGATGCACGTGTGCACACACACACACACACACACACACGAATACATGCAGAGCACAATTGGAGCCGGCAGCCCAGCTGCCTGTGACGCAGCATGCCACCCTGGTGCCCCTGCCCTGGGGAGAGAGGAGAGGACAGAGGAGGCCGCGGGCCCCGCCGGGCATCACTGCTGCTCACTGGCCTGCTGGCTCAGAGTGTTGGTGGCAGGCTCCAGATGTGGAGGTGCCCTGGGGTCTGGACTCACGTCGCTGTTCATCACAACATCCCCCCCCCCACAGCACAGTGGGCAGAGGACTGGGAGGGAGGGGGGGGCGTTATCCTTCACAGCAACTCACAACACGCTGAGTGGGAGAGGGGGG
Source organism: Mallotus villosus (assembly GCA_903064625.1). Classification (NCBI taxonomy): domain Eukaryota; kingdom Metazoa; phylum Chordata; class Actinopteri; order Osmeriformes; family Salangidae; genus Mallotus; species Mallotus villosus. The sequence continues at coordinate 53,555 of CAEFZP010003311.1, forward strand.
ATCCAGCGCTACAGATCATCACTCCTTATGTCACTTTCTCTTCATAAGAGGGGAGGAGGGAAGGAGAAAGAAAGGGTGCCAGTGAAAGATGGAGTGAGAGAGAGAGGAGAGAATGACAGCAAGAAGGGGTGCTAGGAGAGAGAAGACGAAAGAGTGGCCTCGCGAGGACACCCTTACGTAAGGGTCTTCAAGTGTCTGTGTATACGGGCAAATAACCTTTTATTTTACCCAATGACGTGGGTCTACTTTTGTGCTAGCTCTCTTGTTACTTCCTGTCCCGTCTGCGAGGGAGACCGTCTCCTCACATTAGCCTCACGGTGTGGAACAACAGAGGGAAACGGTTTCCAGTTGTGTCTGGGGACAGCTAATTCAGTATCAATATGCAACGCGCACACATAGCACAACTAGAAAGTCAGCTTGCTTGGCTGATTTGCAGGTTCTTTTGCAGGAGGGATTGTACTTTGTGTACAGGCAGTACACTCTGTGTGTCAGAAAGTGATTTTGATTCACAACCGTGAACTCCTTCTCGCCTGTCAATTTGGGGATGGCTAACTCATGGAAGATATCCTGGCTGTGGGTAGTATGAATGTGCCAGGCATGACTCCTCCTCATCCTCCAAAGATATAGCTCTGCATCTCTCTCTGTGCTCTCTCAGTCTCTCTGTAGTCTCTCATTCTCTTGTCGCCCCACCCTAGCCTCTACAACAGTATATGATTTATATGTCCCTGGAAGTTATTATCCACATAATATACAGGATCCATCTTTATTAGTCATTGGCCAGTATGGGGGAGAGGGAAAAGACAGTTCTGTCACTGGGCGGGATATCTGTGTCTTTGCCCATAGATGTCGCTGGGAGTTGACCTTTCCTGTACTGAGGAAGAGGGAAGCTTTATTGAGGAGACACTGGGGTTGTTGAGAGCCTCCTCGTTTTGCTTTCGCCCCACTGTGAGAGTCATCTGACAGAATGCGTCTTTGGTGTCTCTCTCTCTCTCTCTCTCTCTCTCTCTCTCTCTCTGTCTTTCTGTGTTTGGGTGTCAGCTTTGCTTTCCACTGCGCTGTTACCAACTGCAGATAGGATCTTGACAACCAGCCTAAATCATGCATGAAGATTTCGGCAATATTCATATTCTCTATGTATTATTAAAATTGTCAGGAATAGATATCATGCAAGGTTTAATCTGTCAAGGATGTACTGTACAGTAAGGTCTCTTAGTAGTAACTGTTGTGAGGCCGTAGTTACGACGGCACGGCCTCGTTCACGCTGCTTATAACGAACCGAGAGCCTCAAACTGTGTGTGCGGCTGTGTGCGGCTGTGTTTGCCTCTGTCAGTGTGGTTGTCATTGGCATGCATATGTGTGTGCATGCTCCTCTCTCCCAACAGCATAAGGCTCAACCCTCAACCCACCTGCCACAGAGGCCTGTGCTGCACAAACACATCCAGGCTAATGAGGGACATTACACCGGGCTTATCTCAATCACAAACAAACGCCTGCTCCGTGTCCCAGGCATTGAAGGTACACACCAAAGCCAATCAACATCCTGACTGACGACGGGGCCATGCAATTAACTTCAGTGCCGTTCCTTCAACCTGAACCCCATTACTGTACACAGCTGGCCCATCAGATGAGCTTCCCCGCTCCAGACCAGCGGCCGGTGAAAAGGCATGTTATCTCTACTCAGTTTAGGTTTCAGATAAAACATTATTGAGTCATGTTAGTAACGAGGAATAAAGGTGGGGGGGTGTGGAGGGGAGAAGGGCTGTGGAAGTGGGTGGGGATGCCAGCAGAGGGATGGAGAGATAACTACTTTTAATCAGCCTGAAACAGTCATTCGGAGCCTCCAATCGATTGTAATCTACGATGGAAAAGCATGTTTTTTTAGATGAACACACATTCATTTCGGCAGTTGCAATCATATTCCGGTAATGGGTAAATCCAACCTCTCAATATCCCTGCGATACAAGGAATGTTTTATTTCATGTTATTATTTCATACAGAATATGACTTGTTCCTACAGTACTGAGGCACATTCTCTCAGTGTCTCAGTGTCACACAGTGGGTAAAGCTTTTCTTCCATAAACACACCCAGCGCAGTACAGTCTATATTCCAGTGGCAGTACTAGGAATGCAGAAACACATTCCTGGGAGAGTTTGTTCATGAATAGTATTTACTGACGTTATGATCCCTCAGCACTTTCAGGCTCGCTCCAATATGCAGGTGGAGGGGCAGGACTCTTTTCATCTTTCTGTTTTTTTAACAAGCCAACGGACTCTCTCCAAAATGAAGAGAGTGGTGGGTATGTGAATACAATTTATGAATCGTTAAGGGTGGGAAGGACATTAATATTTCATAGACCTTATATATTATATCTCCAACAAGTACTTGGAGTGAATATTCCCTAACCACACACAGACACTGACTCACACGCAACCGTATGTAAACACACAATATACTTATGCTTAAGCACATGCACAGATATAAAATTATAATGCATGTTACAATAAGCCCCCTCCGGAGGACTTTTAATTGCTGTCTGAGGAGCGACTCTGGGGTATAAGTAGTACTTCCAGAACGGACTCTCTCCCGTGCCCTACCTCTCTCCCTATCTTGACTCTCCCTTGGCTACCTTCCTCCCCCCTCCTTTCACGTCAGGAGCATAATTGCTGCTCTGTCTCCATCGGAGAGCCTTGGTCTCCTCTAACTAAACAGCAGCAGGCTGGTGCTTCCTCCCATTACTCTAACCCTTAGTTGGGTCGCCTCTCCTAATCACTCAGTAAGAGCGTGGAATCATATCAAAGGGGATATGTGTGCGTGTGTGTGTGTGTGTGCACTTTGAGTGTGCGTTCTGTGTGTGACTGTTATCTGTGTTTGCGTGTGAGCATTAGTGTGTGTGTGTGTGTGTGTGTGTGTGTGTGTGTGTGTAAAGCTCACGTGGGTATTGTGAGTGAGATCAAAGCACTGGTAAAGGCCCTGGAGGCTTGACACACTCTAGCAGGGCTCTTGCATTGGAGAAGAGGTAATTCTGCTGATACTGTGTGTGCTGCTATTAAAAGTTGAGGAGGAGTTTTGGGGGCTTGTGGAATTCTCTCATTGTTCTGCAACGGTGCGGGGGAAGGCAACTGAAGGAGGTCATATCTGTGCAGGACTGACACTGGAGATATACAGTTTCCGCTTTTATTTCTACAGACTCCCAGAGGATGGGGGGACATGAGTCTCAGTGTTCCTCTGCAGGCTGGCCAGAGGGGCGGGGGGCTGGTGACCGTCTGCATAGTAAACAGTTGCTGGGGGCCAGCTATACAGTCTGCTTTTCAACTGCAGCAAAGTAGCACTGGTAGAAAACTGCTCTCCTAAAATAACTTCGGGAGGCTCCACAGAAAAGCACGCAAGTACAACGGCACAGCAGAACACACATTGAGGGTGAGAGACAAAAGTGAATCCAAGCAAGGTGTTAAGCTGATATCCTCAGCATTTTAGCTCCCGCTGTGAGTGCAGTGAAGCTGAGCAAGTGACAGCAGTGCTGGAGGGGGGGGTGGGGGAGGAGGGCTCTTCCGTCGTTTCATTGGTCGATGGAGAACACCTTCCAGGAGGGAGGGGACTCTCTCTCATCGTTCCGTTGTGTCCAGAGATGTCCCTGACTGAAGGGAACCACAGAGGGCCCTAGTCACCAGAAGGGTGCTTTATGTTAAAAAAAAAGATGGACTCCCTCTTTCTCTCTCCCCTTTTCATCCTCTCAGGGGTGAAGGCTCTGGAGGTGAGGGGGGGGGTCTGTGAGGCTGCAGGTCAAGGCACTAGGGCAGGGGGTCTTCTGTACATACAGGGGGGAATCAGTGGGAGATTTATTTACAGAAAAAGAGACTCTCTATGTTTCTCTCTTTCTCTCTCCTTCCTTTTAAGAATCCCCAGCAAAGGACTGATGAATAATGGAGCACGCCATGACCTTTCAGGCCTGCACTGGAATCTGTGTGATCTGTTTGATTCAACCCACAGCATAGCCTCAGAGACATCACCGTGATAGACAAGCTTACATGATGGTCGCTCTGATCCCAAAGTGACAATATTTAGCTCAATCTGAAAAACAAATACAAAATCACAGCTGCTGTTAGAGAAACTACAAAGAGCATTTCATAGAAGTTTCATAGAAGTTTCATCTCAGTTTGTGTGAGACCTGTCTTATCACCGTTACCTCCTGTCTTATCACAGTTACCTTTCTGCTTGTGTGTTCCTCCTCAGAGCTCTGTTCACGACGCGCTAATTCAACAGTGTCACACTATTCACTCGCTCTAAAGCTCAGTCTAACCTTGCTTTCTCACCCCCGCAGTGCAAGAAAAGGTGTTATGTTGTCTCATCATGCACTTCACTATAGTCCCTCTCTCCTTCTCCCCCTCCATCCCTCTCTCTCTGCTCCGTCCTCTACTTCTCTCCCTCCCTCTTCTTTCCCATCTTTTCCCCCTCTCCCTGCTACCAGACTAGGCCGGTGACACGGCGTCAGACGGCGCCGAGTGTGGCGAGATAATGTGCGTTCTCCTCCAGCAGGCTCGGGGATAGCTCCCTGTCTCACTGGGCCTGCCAGAGGAGATGATACCCTGATTAAAACGAGATGTGAAGTCAGAAAACATTGATCACACCAAATGCATTTCACCTCAGCCCCGTGTCCCGAGTTATGGGAGCGATTAAAAAGTCATGAGGAGATGTTCCCCTGAGCACACAGCTGGGCCAGGAGAGGGGAGGGGGAGGGGGGGAAAGGGAGGTAGGATAGGATGGAACGGAAAAAAAAGTATTTAAGAGCTCCGGGCGAGTGGAGCGTGAAGAGAGGTGAGGAAAAAAGGGAGGATTGAAGGGAGAAGAGAGGAGTGAAGGAGTCCCTGGGATGAAAGCAGGGGAAACCCGCTGACACTCAACAGGGGGGACCAGCTGACCGCTAGGTGACTCCCACCAAAAACAGGAGAGGCCCAGGTTCTGAATAAAATATGACCTTAAACCATCAAACTCCAACTGCTAATTAAGTTGAAAATTCAGTGGACTTCCACATTAGCGTGGTTATAGGGAGCTACAGTGCTGTGTGCCCAGGAACAGAAGAAGATGAATCATGTTGCTGTTCATGAGCTCACTCTCTCCCACTCTCTTTTCATTTTAGAGAATGGAGAGAGAGGCTAGCAGTCAACAGCACCTGGGCTACAGTGCTCTTGAAATAGACGAGAGGGAAATGTGCAGAGGAGCGCGTCCAAACGGAGAACATGTGGCACGGCGCTGAAACATGGACAGCTTTTGCCATGCTGACGCAGAGACAGAGAGAGGGATACAAGTGGAACGGGAAAAAAGGAGGGGAAAAAAGAGACCCGTTCCAAAATGACCCAGGAAGAAGCTGGTCCCATTCGACAAACACATGACATCGGAGCGCAAATAACGTCTAACCCCCCCAACACACACACACACACACACAAACAGAACACTAGGATTTGATCATGGCCCAACAGAGATGAAAAGTGCCCCCAATAACAGCTGCTGTCCCTCAAAGTATATGAGTGACCATTTACCAGCAGTTGTTGTTGACCATGGTGGTTCTACTCTAGGAAATGGAGGCAGCAAATGGCCGGGGAGAGAAGGGAATCCTCTCACATCCTTAACAATCACTTCCTGCCCCCCGCTAGCTAGCACTCTCTAACACACACACACACACACACACACCAAGGTGAAATAGCCCTATCTATAAGCTAGCAGGCAACACACACTCGCGAAAAATAATGTGGCAAAAATACACACACATGTTGACAAAGCACAGTATTTCAGAGAGCCCCCTACAGTGGTGTACAGTCCATTCTGCTGTGCTGTAGTCAATGAAGAGCCTTATGTTTCCCTTCCATTTCTGCTTAGTCTGTCCACTACTTGAGTTAGGTCCTAAAGAGACAATTTCTATAGTCCATTACTGCTGATAAATTGGATTGAGAGCGGTGAACTGGTGTGAATGAAGAGCTAAACACAGAGCCTGACACCTCCCCTTGGCAGAGGAGCAATGTCCTGGCTCAGCCTTTACACTCATTACCATACACAGACCAGGGTCTCGTCTCTGCAGCCTACTATAGACACACACACACACACACATCCACACATCCACTGACACAGCCCCTGTTCCACCGCGTGCCGAGTCTGTGTTGTTCAACACCACAGGCCCACGTCTATGATATTTCCATGACAACATCTTGTAGAGATGGAGAAGGCCTGTGTAAATGATAGAGAAGGCCTGTGTAAATGTGGTCTATATAGGCTACATCAGACGACTCGTTGTTTACATAGCATTCAGTCAGAGGCATTTCTTGGGCCCTGGCAGCGATCATGATGACAACCCTTGTGATGATTTACAATGTGATGTTTTAACTCTCATGGACATGGCTGTCAGGTGCTTGGCTGATGCAGACCTTGCCCTGTCATCACAGGTATTCACAGGGACAGGCTCTTCATTAAGACACGTTGTTATAGGGTAACACACACTGCAGTGTTTTTTACAAACTGGTTTTAAAAGAGTGGGGCTAAAGACATGACGCATTGTGTGGTCCAAATTCACCCACACAAGAACACACGAACCTGAGGAAAATCTCATAACGTTTTAGGTTTTTAAAAGTGAGGAAAATGTACTGTGTCAAATGTATAACATAGTATACATTTATTCATTTTGGAAGCTGTATCTGCGTTTATAAAGGAATGAAAGAAGAGGTGGACACAGTGTTGATGTCTACAGGCAGCGTGTGTAGAATGACATTGTCTGTCATTGCTCTACAGGAGAGACATCCTGAGACAAATTGCTAACGTATAGAATGGAACTAGGCTTAATTATAGATGTCCTCACTGTGCGTGTTTGTGGTGTGTGTGTATGATTGTGTGTGTGTGTGTATGATTGTGTGTGTGTGTGTGTGTGAGAGTGTACTCTATATGGCCGCCTCTGTAAATCTTTCTTCCGTCACGCTAAATAAATCCAGGACATCACTGTGCAACCGAGCTTCATATTTAATTGTTAAGCTTCATATTTAAACACAATGACTTCTGCTATATTTGATCGGTGAAGCACTGTGGCATACAAAAGGTATGTCATTCAGTCATTCAACCAAACTGTAGTCAAGCTAGGATCATTTATGGGGGGAATATAACACCTATTTTTGTCCATGTGCTCATTTAAACAAAGGGAAACTCTGCACAGCAATGTTACCTTGTGAAATACAGTACGATGGAAAAAAAAGCTGTTTAAAATGTATTTAAATGTTTCAGGTGTGAATATTCTCACAAAAATTTAGCTTACTTTGCAACACTTTACAAAAGGCACCTACCTTTTACCTCTGCTTGTTATCTGAAAGTATTTCTGTACAACTGAACATTTGTACCTCTGATATTCCAGTGGCACTTAATCATCATCTGTGCGCATTGATGATAATGAGCACTTGAACATTTACCACAAAGCTAACCGCTACTTCTGCTGCCGTCTCTAACGTGTCACAGATTGCACTGTAAGCACATGCTCCACTGACAGCCTTTGATTTGAGCCTAATGAAAATGAATCTAGCAGCGGCATTCAAACGCTAATTGTGTAATTACTTCTGATAAACACATACCTCACACACACACAATTGCGTGCTCATTCCTAAATGCACTCTTACACAAACGCACGCCCATGCATGCAAACAACCCAACATGCGCACACACACACAAACACATGGGTACTTCAGTCAAGACTCTGGGGGAATAGGGACTTTGTTCCGATGATTACATGTATTACTAAACATGTCCGAGTGTCATTTCTGTGCTATTTAAATTCATGAAAAAAACGTAGAGCCAGATCACAGCTTTGAGTGAACATTCAAAGTTAGTTAGAATTTACTGACTTATATCATCAACAGGATGATAAATACATATCTGTATGATTTACTCATGCATCGTATGATCCAGGTAGTGTACGGCAGGTCCCACCTGTGGGGCATCCCAGTCCCTGTCCATCACAGGTTCCCAGATGTTCTCTTCAAGGCAGCTACCCACAGCCCTGGTACCAGACCTTAGCCTGGCGCAACTGTTATCCTCACTACCCCAGCACAGATTTACACGCACCAGCGATTTATTGGATACCTGCAGCTAAGGGTGTAAACTGCAATCTCATGTTTGAGAGCTTGACAATTTAGAAAACTCAACCATTAAGTATAACTTTGTCAATATAGATGTGAAGAGATACGAAGGGAGCATGGTCCTGATAGCAGCAGAAAGAACTACTTACAAAGCAAGAGATGCATCACACACACACACACGCACACACACACACAGACAAACACACACACACATGTAAACACACACACGTGCACACACACTCATGTCTTGAACAGATAGAAGTTGGGCAGACCTTGATAGCTGTAGCTGGGATGACTATTGCAGAAGAATGACACACATTCACCCCAGCCCATCATCACTGGCAGGGGAGAGATGGCAAGCTTTTAAAAAGGTTAATGTATGTGCTGACAGGCAGACTGGGAGGACGGCCTGCTCGTGAAGACCCAATGACAGGCGCTCGTTTAACCGATCCCTACCCGCCATTACAGCGTCTCCCTGATCAAATGGATGCCATCTGTCTGGCTGGGCCACAGCGACAGCAGCAGGACAGGCTGCCTGATGCACACACACACACACACACACAACACACACACATACACACACACACACACACACACACACACACAACACACACACACACAACACACAACACACCACACACACACACAACACACAACACACACACACAACACACACACACACACACACACACACACACACACACCAGCAGGCCATCTGATGCAAATGCCTGAAAGAAAAGGGTGTTTCGGGATAGGATGGCACCTAGCATCTCACTAGAGGCTGTGGGGTAAACAATGATAGATGACGGTCATCGTACAGGGGGAAAAGGCTGATCAGCCAAATCTTTTCCCAGCCAATGACTACTTTTCTCCTCTGTCTTTTTGCTGGGCTTGGGCAGGTGTCCACACATGGAAATCACAAAAAACAATCTCCTGTTGTGCAGACACACAAGCACACAGGGGACTGGGATACAAACAGGACAGTCACTGACTCACAAGAGGCTGGCAGGACCTGGATAGATTTATGTGTTACACCTACTCATTTTGCTCTTCACCGTTTTATATCACTACACCAACTCATCTTGCCAAATTCTGTCGGAAATGAATATGTCACTTTACGTAACAACCTGGCTCAAAAAACGCTGTTCATAAACATACATGTACCGAGGAGTGTCCTTATGAGGAAGCTAGTGAGTTGAGAGAAGGATCTTCTGCTAAGCAACCAATTTCCCCCAGGTTGAAGTACAGTGTTCACAGAGAACACATTAGACCTTATGAGAGCTTGTATTCTCCAACCAATATCACTAACATTAGAGGCAGGGGAGAGAAGGAGAGGGGCAGAGGGAGAGTCAGGGAGAGTCAGAGAGATAGAAAAGGAGAGACAGGGAAAGAGTGTGTCCGACAGTAAGAGAGAGAGACAGAGAGGGAGACAGAGAGAGTGAGAGAGAGTAATAGAAAGAGGAAGAGAAAAAGGGAGGGCTCTTCCCAAAGAGAAGAGCCCATTACGCTGCTGTTGGATAGTATCAGCTATGGCAAGATGAAGAACTTTCATCTCCTAAGTCTCATTTAGATTGCATTCATTGATTCACTGCTCGAGTGGTGCTCGAGTTTATTCCCGAGCATATTCGCCACATGCCACCGGGTAGGTGCGGTGTGGGATCAACTCTCACATGGCCCTGGAGGATCATTAAACTCATCCTAAAAATAATGTTACCACATGCTTTCCGTGGGTCAAGTCAAATAATTGCTCGTTGTCAATATCAGTTCATGCATGGCTGCCAAACATAGCACATCTTCACACTACGGTGGTTTAAGCAGCTGTGCTATTCATGAGGGTGCACACCGAGTGATGCCAAGGAGAAACAGATTGTAAAACACAGGATAGTGAAGAAAGGAAATTAGACCAAAAAAAAAGGGTGAAAAGGCTTTTGCAATAAATGTGCTGAGGTAGTTGTTAAAGATCCTGCAGATGGCTGAGGCATGACAACGTGATGACACAATCACACCTCAGTAAGTGAGTGACTGAAGATGATACATTTCCTATCTGTTTAAGTTGGCCTGAGGCATATCTCTATGGCACACACAGCTGCCACTGTCATACTATGTCTATCCACAGTCCCCAGGCTCACTCACACACACACACACACACACACTCACACACGTGCATGAAGATGCACACAAACTCACATTGTGTCACTCTCTATGTCACAGTGTCAGGGCAGGAAACATGACCTGTCAGAAAGGAATATTTCCAGAGCACAATAACACACTCCCCCACTCTAATGAGGCCTGCAGTGAGATTCTCCTCTAGCCTGCCCCCCACAACACACTTCTCTCTCCTCCTCCACTCTGCCCACATCCTTTGGCCCCTCTGTCCTCATCCCCTATCTTCTCCATCTCTCCCAGTCTCATTCATCCTCCCACTACAGCCCAAACTCTCTCACCGTTCCTTTATCCAACCAAAACTTCAGCAGTGGAACAAACTGTCAAGGCATGTGAGTTTGTAGCCCCTCCAGCCTCTGTTTGGGTTCTGGCTGACATTTCTCATTTGCTGGAGAACTCAGAGGCATCGTCTCCATCTACCCTCTCGTGTGAATCACAAAGAAATTCTAATTACCTCGCCACAGCTCCATCGCGCACAGAGGCACACGAGTGACATACTGCGCGTGATTGTTGCGACAGGACGCACACAGCTCATATGCTATGCATGGCAGAGAACAGCCACTCTACATGATAGCATGTCTGCCTGGGAGTTTACTAGCCTCTGGTGTATGGGTCACTTTGCAAAACAGGCTGATTGTGTTCCTTTAACTCTGCAATGGGAGCGAGTCTGCAGGAATGTTAGTATGAAAACGGACATGATAGGTCTTTGTGAAGAACTACCGCATTACAGTAAGACCAGTTCCTGTCGGACAATCACCCCTTAAATTCAACAGCCAAATTGTACCGGATGAAAGCTTGTGTCTTTGTTAGGGAGAGCAGAGCTCGAGCAGAGCTCCCACAGCACCTTGCTTCTCCTCAGACAGTCTAACCCCAACCCTCACAGGCCCCACAGAGGGATTTACTGTAGGGTTTTCTTTGATCTGCACAGTGCTGCAGTTATACTGGGCAAAGCCAGAGTATGGCTGGAGGAGAGCTCAGAAAAACATGGCTGAAACATGGCACAGCACTATTCTGTTTGGATGTAGTCACACACCGTACACATTATCTGTACCTTTCAGCCCCCGATCCAGGAGCATAACACATCTGTCAGATGTGATTTTATGAACGTGCACCAGCTTGGAGGCCGTTCAGAAGGTATCTTGTCAAAGACTTACCGATCCTCTTTGTGTTTGCGTGTCCTTTTTGCAGTGAAGACAGCATTGAGGTGGATTCAAAGGGTAATGCGCGGTGGTTTCTGCACATCAGAACACGCAGAACTGAACATTGTATCTACCCAGCTTGACCTGTGGTTCTTATAAATAACATGGCATCTAAATACCCACACTGCCGGATTTGCTTAATTGCCCTTGCTAAAAATGTTTGTTTTACATCTGTTTTGGGAGCCCTGCAGAGCCATAGACCCTAACGGTGACACACATACAGTTGTTTGTGGATAAAGAGTGTGGGGGCAGGGGGTTGGGGGTGAAAGGGGTGGGTGGGTGGGGTTGGGATGGGATGGGGGGGGGGAGACAGATGGGCTGGATGTATAATGACCAGACAGAGAGGAAGAGGAGGAGTCCTCTGGGTCATTAGGCCACACAGTCAGACACACAGCGACAAAACACCCCGTTCCTCATTCTATCACACTGCCAGCCAATCAGTAACAAGCCAGCGATAGAGCAGGAAGCAACACAATGGAACATGCTCTGTCAGCTTGGCATGCATCAGAGGTGTTCTGGCAAATGGAGATATATTACACAGACCTGCTTTCAACACGGCCTCTGAAAATATATCTACTTTCAGAGCAGCAGGCAGGTCTTGTGTCTGGGAACCCCCTGACAACATCTCCCTGTGGGATCAGGTCTCCAGATGATAAAAAAAGATGACGAGACACAGTGCAACGCTGCTTTAGTGAACCTGCTCAGGTACAGATGGACGTATCAGACAGGACGAATAGTGTTCTACACCCTGCTTCCGAGCACTCAGGAACTTTCAATTGGTTCGTGTTCATGCTTTGTGACAAGCAGAAATGTATTCGAGAAAGCGGAAAGAAGTGTCTTTATTTTCCAATCCTACATCATACAACATTGCATTTGACATCACTGTTCGAATGAAAGTACAGTGGGTTGAATTTCCAGACAAGTACATCTCAAGGTAAGGTCTGTAATTTGCTAGAAATAGTTCTCAAAACCGTAGACAGGTGCTCACACAGTTATAAAGATGGAATGTTGGGGGAGCGTTACAAACACCAGGCTTGAAAGGCCAAACTACAGATGTTAGAACTATAAATATTTCTGCGGTTAAACCAGGAACAAGGAGAAAGGATACGATCGATACAGACCTGAGGCCAAATCTAGTTTGTTATCAGTTGTTCTATCTGTGTTTATTTTAACCTGAACTGTACGATGGAGAGATCCGTGGGAGAGCTGTGGGTGAAGTTCTCAGTCGCACGCTGCATTTTGAAAGAACCAGTAAGTTTGGGATGGCAAAGACGACGGAGGTCAAAACACAACAACGAGAGACGAGTTCTGTCATCTCATTGGCTGTCTGCCCACGTACCCCTCCAAGGAGAAGAGTTGTGGCTGTGACTAAAGAGTACACTGAGAACGACCTTTCTCATTATTTATATCCATTCGCCAAACGTTCAACGTTTGAAAGGGTGTAGGGAAAACATTTAAATGGATCGTGCGAATAGAAGCAAATTGGCACAACATTTAAAACAATCCATTTTCACCAATTTTCACCAAGAAAATGAGGCGCTGCGGCAGTGAGTCCTCTGCTAACAAAACACGAAATGAGTAACAAGGGTCCCCCGCAGTGGCTCTAAATGATGGCGCACAGTATCCCTGCTGCATTTCAATGACCTGCCTCTGTCTCCTTACCTCATTAACATACCTCAGCTATTCCTGTTCAGCCAGACCTCAAAAGAGGCCAGAAGTGGTCGCAACGCGGTATGAGACAAAGCTCCATTAAGGATTTACAATAAATGTCATCACACTTTTCCTTACGGTTCTTACACTACGGCGCCAAGTGCTGGATAATCTCTGTGCTGGACGCCCCATATCTGTGACGGCTAAGAGACGCCTCCCTCCTGGATTGGAGATTTGGCTCGTCTTCTCTTGTTTTCTTTTTCACCGGGAGTTGTGGAATGAGCGGTTTGTGATCAACCGCACCTGTTCTTTCTGACTTCACAGACAAGATAAGAAACAGGATCTAATCTGCTGGCACCTCATTTCACCAAAAAAACACATCAAAGTACATGCAGTGAAGAGCCAGTGATAGGACATTACTTCTCAGTTAATACTACTAATCTTTCAATCTTGCTACAGCGGTATAACATGTGTTCAATAGACCTAGAGAGATTATAAAACGACATATTATCTCCATTTGTAGCTCTATTAATGGAATCAGGAACACTCAAATAATAATGATCGCTCATACATGTTAGCGACCATTGAATGAGCAAAGCAGAAGCTTTGAAATACATTACTGTAATGCAAATCTGATTGAGTATAGTAAGTGACGAAGCAGAAAGAGTCAGAACTCAAACATAATTCAACACAGGCCCTGTATTAATTCAATATGAATATCAGTGGGACCTCCTCCTAGTCGGCTTCAGATGAATCAGCGTTTCTAAGAGGTAAGAGAAAAGAGATGGTATGAGACTCATATAAAGTGCCAATTCAACCTCTATCCCTCCCTCCCCCCGCTGGCCATAAAAACCAGTGTAATAGGATTCCTAAGCTTTTCCAGTGACTGCTTCCACTATCACACAGACATTTAAGTGCACTAATCCATGACAAATTGTCTCATCTGATCCATGACAAATCGTCTGAGGGGCAGATAGAGACGAGGAGATTGGGGGGTGGGGGGTGGGACAGAAAAAAAGAATCCGGTGAGAGAGAGAGAGTTGTGTTCTGCACAGGAATGATCAGTCGGGTATAGTCTGGCTTTAAAAAGGTTGCTTTCATTATCTGGAAGGGCATGCCGTGCAATAGAGAGTAAGAGCCCTTACCGATGAACCCTCTACTAAAGCCCTCAGTTTTCACAGCAATTATAACCCAATGTGGAACCAGATTAAAGGCTTTGAGGTTTTGAGCTCGAAAAAAGATGGCTGTCTCAGACGCTACGCAAGAAAATGAATGTTTCTAATTACATTTGTGTCACTTAATATTTTGCTTCATCGGCGAGCAATTCAGTCTCTAAAGCGGTGCATTGTTTGATTTTGAGTAAATGCGAAAATGTTGAGGAGTCATTTTTTTGGGAAAAAAAAATCTTCTGCCACCTCATTTAGAGAATTGTCACAATTTTTAGACCCGCAGTCCTTACTGTGCTCAGGGGGGTAGCAATGTGTGTGTTTATGTGTTTGTGTTTATGTGTATGTGTGTGTTAATTTGTTCAATGTGTTTCCACATGAAAAAACCTTAAGTCTTTGCTGCCAACCTGATCAAACATTTCCTTTTTATCTACTGCGCAAATCTGATTAAGTCACCATCTATTCAAGTGAGCAAAATCTAATTGAATACTGTTTCCATCACCAATTCTCACACTAATTAGTCTTCGCAATCAAAAATGTTTCAGATTTGTAGCCAAGCAAAAGCACATAAAACACACAAAAAAATATTTCCTCTCATGTTGCATTCAGGGAAACAAACTGAATGCCCTGTGGCTGTATGCAAAAGTATCTGAACCAAAATGGCAAAAACAAATCAGTCACATATATTCAATGTATGCTGGGCTGGGAGAAGCTACATTCAGTTTTAACACTGCAATACTACTGAAGTGTCTTTCTCTTGAATGTTTCAGACATCTTAAGAAGAGCGAACACCACCATCGCAGGCAAACGATGACGATCTGGAAACGAGCCTTTGACAATTTGGAAGTTTGCGTTGGTGCAGATAATTGCCAAAGGTTCTCAAACAAACACTTGAGATAAACCAATCCATCTTCCAAAGCAGCCGCTGACGGAAAAATCAATCAAGCGTTCAGATGTAAGTGTCTGGAATTCAAGCTAGTCACATCCTCTCCTCTATCCAGATCAATCGTCGTCAGCACACACACGCCTACTGTACGTCCATACAAGCACAAAGCACATCAGAGGAACATACAAAACACATTCCTTTTCAACCAACAGCAAACAGCCATAATGCCCAAAGCCCAATGCCCACACCAACATAAACGTTCAACCTTGTTCGTGTACAGTGTACAATAGTCCTTTCTCACTATTAATCTCATTTAACATTAAGACACTTTAAAATGTGTGTGGTTATTTCTGTCATTGATAATCATAGTAATTAAATATTTTTTTCTTCTGCCTCAGAAGGTTTCCCAGATCGAGGGAGTATTGCATATTATGGCACGCTGAACATGAAGCTAATTAAAACGCCTCCCAATCATCAGTGATTAGGTTAGTCATTGTAAGCAATATCAAATCAATGATTTAAATCATTATAATAGCACTGCCTTGGTAGTAAGGGCTTCCTCTTACAAACCATCACATGAGCGCAGCAAGTTCAGGCATGGCATTCGGGCAGCGCGCGCCATATCACCCATCACCGTAGTCTCAGCCCATAGGCTTAGCTCGATGGGCGGCGCTATAAAGTCGCACGCACACGCGTCCTCTATTACCTTAGTGTTCTGCGCTGCTGCCACCCACCACCATCCCCTTCTCCCCCGTGTTGTCAGTCTGTTCTCCCCGTGGGGGATTTAACTTGTTGCTTCACTGCAGCATGCATGACATGAGGCAGGGAGCGCTTCCCCACGTACATCCATTCCGCCAATGTTAAACCATTTGTCATGCGTGTGAATAAATGGTGAAATCAATCACGTACCGTACCAGTCAAAAGTTTGGACACATTTTCCCTATTGTGTCCAAACTTTTGACTGGTACTGTACATATCGCAAAGACAGAAAACCAGATAAACATTCTGCGACATGGAAATGCAACTGATTATCAAGGCAGGATTCTAAAGCAAACAGTCCCATACGGATGTTCAGCCCTTGGACGGTGCGTTCCGAATGTGACCTAGACAAGACTCCTCCCCAGCAGTCGGACGTCTCCAGGAGCAGGCCTGGCAGGAGGCACTCGTGTGTGCTGGCAGGTGAAGAGAGAAGAGGAGCCGGGCCAGAGCGCCACGTCACATTCAGCTCATCTGTCAATGTACTGGATTATTTCTTGAGAGACCAGAATTGGCTGCCCAGAATCGGGCGGCCATCAATCTTCCGCCCGGCGGAGGGACGGGAGGGAGGCTGCGGAGCAGAGGGGCTCATGGGAGAGGAAGCGGCGCTTCTTCCTGGGCAGGTGACGGAGCAGTCAGACGTCTCGTTACTCACTCCGAGCCTCGGCAGTGACCACCCGATTTGTCACGGAAACATTGCGATAAATATGTAAAAACAAGCTGAATCCTTATCTCCAGTCATACTTTTTGGGGATGCATGCATTGTACAGTGTCTATTCTGTCAGCTCAGTGTTGCAGATGGGGATAAGCCGATTTTTCAAATATTGTTAAATGCCTGAGCAGGCTTGAGGATTACATTTGTATCTAATACAACATGACCTTCGCTTCCTCTGCTTTGAGATGTATCCACAGCCCCCTGTCTGTTCAGCTTCATGTGGTTTTATAGGCATTCAACCATGCTCCACAGCCGGACCAACATCTGTCCATCCCCCAGAATTCACCTACCCCTATAAAAGACTGAAGCAATAGTCATCAACTCTGCACATCAATGCCCAACCAAGAACCATCAGCACAACCTATAGCCTAATGAGCCTAAAGCACCAGTGTGCTGTTTCACACCTTTTCTTTTCTTTTTAATTATACAGTAGCAACCCAGTGAACGGCATTGGATTTCTGAAACATTTCAAACATGCATTTATCACCGTGGGATGTGCTCTCCGTGTATTGCTCTTTAGGATATCTGTGTTTCTGCTCTCAGTGAAACGAGATAGCAAACTCAAATTAGAAAATCAATTCTAATTCAAATATTCATCCTAGCATTTCAATTCCGAGAAAGAAGCTCTAGTTAGAGCAGTTAAGGCCACGGCAGTGGAGGAAGATGGATGCCTACCTCATCACCTTAAGAAACCATGACCTACGGTAAATAGAACTATTCAGTTTCACAACAACAGATGAGTGTCCTCATTACATCCACAGTAATGAGGACCCATTCATGTGGGGGTTCGATTATTAGGTTAGCAAACATCAACACATCCTACAATGATTATGGAGGCAATACAGTGTAGCTGTCCATTACTTACCTCATCTATCATCGTTTGGTCTTAGTAAAGGTTTGTTTTTACGGATATTTATTTGGCTCATGTTAATTATTGAAAACAGAAAGCTTTGGCCTCATAAAAATATTAATGAAAGCAAATTAAAGTCTGAAATAAAATCCATTAACCAAGCTCTGGAAAGTCTTGGGAAAATATTGCTTTAAACGACTAATAAAGCACTAAATTATAATAACTTATTCTTATTTTTCCTGGACACTCCTTCACACACTCTAGTTCATGCATTTCTCTTGCCTAATCCCCAGAGAAAATGCCACACATTAATGGCTTCAGAATGAGCGTGTGTGTGTGCATGTGTGTGAGAGAGAGCTAATGAAATCTTTCACATAAAAGAGCAGGTTTTCTGACTTGCTTATAACCTGGCTAACTTTCGTATATGCCGCATGCCAGCTTTTCTCTTTGTTTTCACGTGGACCTCTGCATAATTCAAAAGACACTCACTGTAAGGCATGCACTTCCCTGTACATCTCAGGGACCAAGCTCTACTAGGCCCATAAAAAACCTGGAGGCAAAGTTTTAAAAAATTCATTTGGAGCTTTCTGTCGCTCATCTCTCAACCTCTTGTTCCAATTAATGAGAACAGAAAGCTTTTAGGTGAGGACTTTCTCCTTTACACAGTCTAGAATCCCACTGTGTCAGCTCTTCCACACCAAAAGTAAGCCCAAGACCATTCCTTCAGACACCTGCTTAAAACCCCCATTGGTGTTCAGCTATCTTGTCGCCCATCACAAGTCACCAGAAATCAATGGCTGTTTTTTCCACTGCTGTGCTTCAATTACCGGCTTTCTCCCTCGATGATGCAACACAGATAGGAGTATGAAACGAGCTCAGATAGCATCAATGTGTAACAGGCATTGGGATTTTGCCGAGCCACACTGAGTTTGAAATACTGTGATCGTCAGCAGCTTCGGGGGAAAAAAGTCATTGTTGAATAAAACCAAAAGAACAAAATACTTCTCCTGTGCAGCTACCAAATACACACCACGCGACTTAGGAACGCTGCTCCCCCCTACATTAATGGAGGGAACCAGACCCACCTCAGTGACTCCCCTCCCCGTTTTCCCTTGCAGTGGAGAAGGAACTGGGTTTAATTGCTGAATGCTTCCGGCGAATGAGAGAGAAACATAATTGTCATTTCCATCTAAGCCACAGTGATCAAAGCCGCCTCCAACTCTTGGCATACTGATGGGGATTTTTGCCTCGAGCCAGTCCTATCTATGTAGCAGGCTGATAGATTCAGGATGCCGCTGCAGTCAGACGCGGAAAATCCCCTCCTCCTAGGTCTCCGTGTTAAAAAGTCTTCTTTGTCTGGCGCCGCGGAGGGGAGGAGAGAGAGGAGGAGGAGGAGGGAGGAGGAGGAGGGGAGGAGAAGGAGGAGGAGGGGGTTCTAACCTCTGATTAAACCAGCAGCTGCAGCTCAGCAAACATGGAAATCAACTCACTCTCAAACATCCACTACAAAAGCATAGACAGCGTGTCATTAGCATGCAATTCACCACAGAGCAACCATTGATGGAACGACACAACATAAGATCATTTGGAAGAGGAGAACTCGGGGGTCAGATGGCTGAGCGGTTAGGGAATCGGGCTATTAATCAGAAGGTTGCCGGTTTGATTCTGGCCGTGAAAAATGACGTGTCCTTGGGCAAGGCACTTCACCCTACTTCCGTCAGGGGAAATGTCCCTGTACTTACTGTAAGTCGCTCTGGTAAATGACTAAATGTAATGTAGAACTACAGTACTCTCCTTTCACAATAACAAATGAACATCACAAAGGAGAGGTAGTGTGTCCCTGGGATGAGGCCAAGGCACAGTTATGGGTACAAGTAGCTATGGGTACGGTACTCACCCAGGTACTGGATGTCGCTACGCCCAGCCCGGGGCACGTGGTGCTGCTGGATGGTCTGGTAGAGTGTAGCCTGGCACAGCAGCAAGAGGCCCAGGCTAATCCACACACACAGCAACCAGGACATGGCAGGGACACCTCTAACCGTGGCAAGGACATAGACAGACATGTACACAGACATGTAGATAGACATGTAGACAGACAGACAGACAGACAGACAGACAGACAGACAGACAGACAGACAGACAGACAGACAGACATGGACGAGAAAGAACAACTCAGTCAATCAGGTTAGAAATCAGCCGTGATGGACATGAGTAGATTTACCTAAATAGGAGTGAAGACATAGCAAAAATGATCGCAATGCAAGGTTGGAGTTTGAGCGAAAGAGAAGAAATTTATGAAATCATGGAGTGACATTGAACGAGTTGGGGGTGGAAGACGTCCTAGGAAACAAAATGATTGTCTGGGGAGACAGACACAAGGTCATTCTTGTCAGGTGTCTGAAATATAATCTTAAGTATCCGTGACAAATGTTAGAACAGTGTAAAAGATCAATTAAATGTAAGGTCTGTAAAGTATAATACATAAGTACCTTAACATTTCGACACCAAGAGTAAGTTATTACAATGTGCTGCAATATGAATCTGAGTCTAAATGTCTAGAAGAGACGATAATCATCTTTCATTAACGGGGAATTATATATCTCAGGCCTACTGAACACACAGGATGTGAAGAGAGTCATATGAAGATGTTTTGTAGGGCCTATAGAACGTATAGCCATTCCATAGTTTAAAATCACGTTGTCATTATATAAACATGCAACAGTAATAGTATGCATAAGATTAAAGACGTAATTTAAAAGTGCCCCCTCAAATGACATTGACACAGTCAGTTACTGAATATTCAACGGGCAGAAATTAAGCATTTAATTATTTACGGCATATTGTAATCCCCTCTCCTGCACTAAATCTCTATAATCCTCAGTTTTGTCGAAATGTAAACTGTTCCCCCGGGTAAGCTTTTTACGGTCTGAATACCTTTACATATGAAGAATAATAAAAATTCTACGTGAACAGACAGGCAAGTCGGAAAGGGAAAAGCTGTTCTTTAACTCTATCTTCCTTTTGGTTCTGCTTGAGCATCCTGAAGTATAGGCACGCATCCGAGTCAAAACAAGAATGTGTTCGCGTTATCGACAACGCACATGAACAGAAGAAAAAGGAGTAGAAAATGTACTATAACAACGCAGGCCCGGCGGATTGATAATATTGGTTGTGTATTTTAACATTGCAGGACAACTTCAGTTATTCGATTAGTTGATACCCTTGTTTTCCACATTTGTTTGCTACTTTGAAAACGTATACGGGTTTTAGCTCGTGCTCTTCGATTAAGCAATCATGCAAGCGCTACTTGACTCGCGCATATGTTCATTCAGTCGTTTACAATTCATTTTATATTCTGATTAGACCATACCTTCACATCGCAATCAATTCGTGACAAGTAACAATACATGTTACATTGCCGGGCTCTTCACGTTCATCTAGTGTAGGCTACTGATAATCACATGATTATCGCAGAAAAAGAGCGCGTGTTGCCCCCCGCCACGACAACGGTTTTCTTTCTAAATGTTTACCGAAATGACATCCCTTTTTTTCAGTTAGATAACACATTTAGTTGTTGCTTCGGTAGGAATATCACAATCACTCTCTATAAATATTAACATTACGTTGAGGTCTCCTTTCCTCATGCGTCATTGCTAAATCTCGATCTAAAATTACAGAGAGAAAAATGAGAATTGCACGCAGTCTGGGTTTGGACATTCAACTTGCTGTAACCTTGGAATCAGTCACTTACCTGCTGCCACAACGATATATGTTTGGAACATCTGCCCTACTTAAATGTAGGCCTATATAAAACTTTCAGGACTTTAGTCAGGGAGATCAAATGTGACCAGTACAAAACTCCATGACACACTATACATTCTTATACTTCTGTGTTTCAATCATGATATGTTTAATTAATAACAGGTAGGATATAATGCTGGTTTAATCACATGCGTTATTCACTCAGGTGTTTTCTCTTCACTGACTTCCGCTGATTCACTCTTAAAGCATGTGCTCCATACTGTAGAATAGCAACACCGTCTCCAAGTTAACAAAAGATTATTACAATGCACCTTCAGCGTACACAAAAGATCCTGACGCCCTTACCTGGGTGGTGTGATCAGAAGAAACGGATCCCTGTCAAGATCAGCGTTTGTCCAACAGACTCACGAGTCAGTCTTAAATCCATCCATAGTCTGGAGACAGGGTTTCCAAGGGAAAGTTCCAGGTCCAAATTAGCCGAAAGGCAGGATAAAGGGGAGATGGCGCTCTGTTGTCACTACTCCCTCCCCTGGCCCCCCTTGAATCAGTCCGTCTAAAATCCTTGCGTGTATACAGATGCAAAAAAAAAGAAGAAAAAAAACCTTGACAGCCACGGGACCAGTCAGAAAGTAGGAAAGGATGGAGGGCTGATCATGTCACCTTATGTCACCCACAGACGGCAGCTCCTTCTCTTTCCCCCTTTCCCTTCTGTCTCTTCTACTGCTCCTCTGGAGGTGAACACTCTCGTGAGGACAAGGAGTTAATTTGCCTGCTCACTTCCCCTCTCGCACGCGTACAGCGATAGGCTCCAGTGAAACAACTGCTCTGTCTTCTCCAGGCTCCGTTCCCTCATTGAGAAGCTGCACTGACTCTGTGAGGCTCAGCCCTCTCTCCAGTGCACTAAGTAGAGTGTGTGTGTGTTAGGGTGTGTGTATGTGTTACAATACAGCCCGGTCTGAGAGAGAGGGAGAGCTCTGAAGAGAGCCAGATCACATGTCTTAAAGCAAGACTGCCCACTTCTGCATTGAGATTCTCTCGTCTAATGAAGCCCAGTTAATAACCCCCTCCCTCTCTTTTCTCTTCTGATATACCATCTTCTGTGTGTTGTACAGCTGGCAAATGTGTGCATGTGTCTGCACTGTCGTGTGGAAGAAAGCTGAATGTGTCTTTTATACTCTTTGCCTTTCAGCGTTTGGAGAGATTGGAATATGCTCTGAGCACGGTGCTTTTAATAGAAGTCAACTCGTCTCATTCCAGCTCTGTAATCACCACATGATCCCGCGTCGGCTTGCTGTGCTCATCTGACTGTTTTTGTGGTGCCAATGGGGCTTTTGTTTCTCCCCCAGCCCCTCTGGTGGTCTCACACATCCCAAACAAAGTTGCATCTGCTGCAGCTGGCCCAGAGACTAAGCACAGTCCCCATGCTCTCTGACGAGCTGTGTCTGCAGGCTCAGTGGGAATGACTCCACATCCAGACAGACAGAAACGAGTGGTGTTGGATGAACTAGGGTGTAAAACAAGAATGGAAGACCAGCACAGAACATGTGTAGCAGCTCAGTTTTATCCATACCTAGCCTGAAACAGCAACCTACATTCCAATCCCACATGCCTGCCAGGGATGAGTGTTACATGCTGACAATTCACTGAAAATGAACCCCAGTTATGTAGCCAAGAGCCCAGCGGAGGCAAGAAGCTGTCCGTGGCTGAGTGCGTGAAAGTATGTGTGTCTTTGTTTGCGATGTGCCTTTGTGCATGTGTATGTGTATCGATGGTCATGCAAGCATTTTTGTATACGTCCCTGTGCATCCAATAATTTGTGTTTGTGTGTGTTTTTGCACAGATCACTATGTTGGTGTGAAAGCTGTAAACACTCAGGCTGCACTAGCAGAATCTCAGCTCCCTGACAACTGGTGCCCAGATCCTGTGGGTGGTGTGTTGGAGATGGTAATGTTCTCCACCTCTCCTCCTCTCCTCTCTCTCTCTCTCTCTCTCTCTCTCTCTCTCCCTGTCTCTCTCTTCTCTCTCTCTCTCTGTCTCTCTCTCTCTCTCTCTATCTCTCTCTCTGTCTCTCTCTCTGTCTCTCTCTCTCAGTGGTGGTCAAGGGGGCATGGTCTCTTAGTGCCGCCAGCTCCTCTGTTTGTTCCTCACAGTGTGCTTGCGTGCCACAGGCAGATGCACGCAGCCCAGAGTTATGAGCTGAAGGGGAGGGACTGCAGGGGGGGCTGCATGGGAAAAATACAGTGCAGCAAAATGGAGGGAGAGCGAGGATGATATTTATTATTCTCTCTGTTGGGTTACACAAAGGGAAGGTGCCTTGAGTACCTGCAGTGGGAAATTGGCACAGTAAAATACTAGCTGTTAACAAGCGCCTGTCATGACAGAACTAAACTAAGAGTAATGGCCGGGAGAAATAACTGCTGTATAGTAGTGTGCCTGTGATAGAGTGTGCCTGTGATAGAGTGTTCCTGTGATAGAGTCTATGGTCCAGAGCACTATCATTTATGGAGCTGTGAGTCTATAGGACTCTAATGGGAATGGTGCATGCACTAGTGAGGTGATCGTATGGACCTTTGCCATATAAGATAGCCAGCCTGTCTTCTACGTTGAAATATAGCTGAAAAACAACTACATCACGAAGTGAAGCTTTATAACTGAGCAGATTATAAATGAAGGGATTGTCCAGTCTAGCACTTTCCAAGAGTTATTGTCTAATAATATAAGATAGATGATGGACTGGGGATGAGGAGAGTGTAAAAGTCAATAAAAACGTTGTTGTGCTTTTTGATTTTGTTAAACTTGTCCCAGCTCTAAACATATCCCATTAAACATGGCCCACAAGGGGAGTATGCAAAATGTTAACTAGACAAGGTTGAGCTTTACAATAATTAAAATGTGCATTTTTAAACAATACTTAAATTGCTAAAAAAAAACCTTACCAAAACATTAAAAGAGGGGAATTTTGACAATCCTCAAATGTAATGTTATGTCTATACAAGTATAAAGACAATGGATTTAGATATGTATAATACTAAATATAGGTGTTCTATTCGTTTGGGAAATCAATGCCATGCTAACTGACACATGCATTTGATCTCATTGTTTAAGCTTGAAAATCCCCTTATGATGTGTTCTGCAGGACTGAAATCACTTTGAGATACAAATCTTTCAGTTTTACCTCCCTTTCTCTCAAGTAGATTTTTGACTACCATTTTTCTCCCTGCGCACGTCGTTAACTGTGTGTAGAGAACAGGCCAACAGTATTTCACAGTCATTTTTACATGTTGTTTTGCTCCCACACTTCCCCATCTCACATCTCTGGGACTCCCACCACTTCGGAACAGCTGTCACCGCAGCCTGTGCCAAGTCCAACCCACCAAAGCAGACCCGCCTTTGTGTCTGAACAACCCTGTAAAACAGTAGTAATTTCCTCTCTCCTCTTGGATACTAGACCCATTTACGTAACACCCCTTGCACCTCTCCATCCCTCTCTCGTCGGGAGGCACCATTTCCCTGGCTGATCCCTAGTTTTAGCACAGCAGTCATCCACTCACCGTATCAGAAATGGACACCCACTTTACAGTAGTATGTAGATGAGAAAGGTAGAGAGAAAGCGAGAACGGAGTCCATTTTTACAGACACACAGAACAGAATTCAGTGAAGAATTAAATAACGTTTGATTCATAAAATAATGATTACTAAATAAGCAACATCAGAATATGTACAGTTTTGGCCTCAAAATTCTCACAAAGTGTATTTTCTTTTTATTTATCAGTTCGACCACACGTTTACTGTCAATATGCTGGTACAGTACTGTACCTCAAACATATCAGCTCACTTGGGTCCACTCCTAACATAACCCGTCAGTGTTTCCTACACTCTCACTAAGGTGAGGAGAAATAAAGATAGTTAGATAGATACTTTATTAATCCTGTGAGGGAAATTCAGCAATGCACGCAGCATTTGTATGACTAGATGTAGCCCACTCTTTCTTAAAACCTCTTTTCTTCTATTTCCATCACGATTTAAAGTATTGAGAGGAGATGGGAAACATAGTGAGGGTGGAATCAATAGCATGTTGAAGCAAGTCAATTAGACATGATGAATAGGCTGATTCTCGAATATAAAGTATTACTGGAAGTAATGTAAAACATCCTTTATTGAGGGTTTAGATGTAATGAAGACTGCAAATTATATACTAATGACTGATAGGGTCTGTTCAAGCCTTGACATGCTTTCATCGACACAGGGTGCGTTCCCAGCGGATTGAGGCGACATCGATTCTAAATGTTTTTATTTCAGATTTGATGTTTGATTACTGGTACAGCATGTGTACAGCCTGTGCAGTCAGCTCGGTGTTTCATAGTTAAACAACTCACATGAAGTGAGTTGTCATGTTGTTGGTCTAAGAGCCCAGATTCAGATACATGGAGTCTAAACATTCCATCCCTTGACAGAAGTAGCTACCTGTGAGTTTGTGTTGGAACAAGTAGGTCAGCATTTCTGTGCTGGTAATGTGCTGGGACTCGACAGGTCTCCACGGAGACCCGTTCTCTCCCCTGCCTGTCCACGAGGGACAGTCATTGCACAACGTCGACGTTCTGAAGCTGATGGCAGCCATGGACACGTCCCCAAGAACGCTGTTAAAAAAGGGACATCTTCTGTGTCGGAATTGGACCGTGAACAAAGGAGACCAGGGGCAGGGTACAGGCCATGGGAGGCCCCTTTCAGACGGACTGACCACTCAGTACCCCTATTGATGACAGCGTGACGGGACAGTGGAGGACCCTACCTCGCGGGGAATGAGAGAAGAGGAGGAGACCGGGGAGAGCAGGATGTCTCCCAGGTCTCAGCGTGGGGGGCGATGAGGTCACGGTGTATCACACCTGTCATGCCGTTCACAAGAAAATGTAAATTACGTAATTACTGTGATTGTATTTCAGTGGGAATAACATATCAGCAGATGCTGTGGTGTGGTGTTGCCACTGTGGAACGGTTTCAGCGTGTGCAGTCAGAAAGGAAAGAGAGGTGCTTCATCCCTCACTGTTCTGATGTCTTATTTGCATTTGTGAGACATAGATTGCCTACTGATGTAATGTAGTAATGAAGGTACGTGAACAAACCTGCAGCCGTACATGAATCAAAGCGAGTCTGAATTCTCACAGTTGGACACACAGCATGTGAGCTGAACAAAGTTTTTTCGTCTGCTTTGGCCTGTACAAAAGGCCATGATCTCTTTCAAAAACATCCACTCTCCGTGCAGGTCAACTCTAAAAGACACTGTGCAAAGAGAAGGGACTGATTCAATTCCCTACACAGAAATAGTGAGTGTGGGTTAAGAGAAAGAGTGTGTCTGTGACAGATAGAGAGAGAGAGGGAGAGAGAGAGAGAGAGAGAGAGAGAGAGAGGATGGAGATGAGAGAGAGAGGATGGAGAGAGAGATAGACAGAGAGAGAGAAGAGAGAGAGAGAGAGAGAGAGAGAGAGATGAGAGATGAGAGAGAGAGAGAGAGAGAGAGAGACTAGAGAGAGAGAGAGAGACGAGAGAGAGATAGAGAGCGAGAGAGAGAGAGAGAGAGGGGATGGAGAGAGAGAGATAGACAGGGAGAGAGAGGGGATGGAGAGACAGATAGACAGATAGAGAGAGGGGATGGAGAGACAGATAGACGGATAGAGAGAGGGGGGATGGGAAGCTGAAGAGAGAAGAGGAGAGAGCGTGAACGACAGGTCGAGAAAGAGCTCAAACCCTAGAGAGTGAGAGGGGGAGGAGAGAGAGAAGTCGATAGATAGAAAGAGCCGGCATTCAGACTCAGCCCCATTCAAACATTCATCCTCTTCCGTCCTTGTATTCATGGCGTGGAGCCAATTCCAGCGCGATAAGCTGTCTGTGTGCTTCTCAAGGTAAGACTGTGAATAGAGCAGCAGAACCCTGGCCAGGCATGGCTCCCGGCTGTGGGCCCACGCACAGCGGTCTACTGACCTTCCTCAGACCAGCTCAGCCTCAGCGGGGTGGGGAGAAGGAGGATTCATGCAGGAATGATTCTCCTATGTAACCTTTGGCCCTGCCGCCCCTGTCTGTAAACACAGAGGCTCAGTCTGCCTGTCTGTCACTCTGGACAGAGCAGAGGGAGATAAGAGGGAGAGATGGATTCAACCTGTGGAGAGGGATTACATCCACTGATGCTTTGGTGGGGATGGATAAAAACCTGAGGCCGGAGTGTTTGACAAGTGGCCCTGGCTACTCTGTTTGTACACACTGCTCTATCAAAGAAATAGAATAGGTTTACCCCTTTTTCATTTCAAGGTAGACAAAACTGCTAAATCTCTTTTTTTTGTGACAATTATGATCCATCATAGGGATGGAGGTAGCCTCGGGGCAAATGCAGGTACTGAATGTCTGGCAGCCAGACAGAGTTATGGTCACAGAGGGAACCACCCATTGTCAGACAGTACAGTTCAGAATGTGGTTGAAACGGTGCTTTGAGCACTAAGAATTATGTAGTGAGACTGTAGGGATGGATTCTGGCCAAGACTGTGCTAGCTTTCACTATAAAATGACAAAATGCAAAGCTTTTCATGTTTGGACACATGACTCAAAGCAGTTTTTCAGGAATTTCCCTGGAAACGATTGGGACATGCTGGATGATTGTTTGTATGATGTGTGTGTTTTTGCCCATCATGGCCTGTATGGTGCCATGTTCTGACCTGGATGAGAAACTGTAACAAGTCTCTCCAGCAAAACAAATCTCCTCAAGTCTCAAAGGAAAGCTCTGCAAGGGAGGCATCCAATTCCACGTTCCTTTAGCAATCTTCCTTCAGGCAACAAGGAGAGTTAGAGGGGATGGAGAGGGCAGGAAAGCAAGAGAGATTGAGTCAAGTCAGTGAGAGCTGGAGAGGGTGAGGGCACAAAGCTGCATGGGCTAGGGAGAGAGTGGAAAGTGAACCGATGAAAGAGAGAGGTGGAGAGAGAGAGAGAGAGAGAGTAGAAGAGAGAGAGGTAGAGGGAGAGAGAGAGAGAGAGGTAGAGAGAGAGAGGTAGAGGGAGAAAGAGAGAGGTAGAGAGAGAGGTAGAGAGAGAGAAATAGAAAGAAAGAGAGAGGTAGAGAGAGGGTAGAGAGAGAGGTAGAGTAGGAGAGGTAGAGGGAGAGAGAGAGAGAGAGTATAGGTAGAGAGAGAGAGGTAGAGGGAGAGAGAGAGAGGTAGAGGTAGAGAGAGAGAGGTAGAGGAGAGAGAGAGAGGTAGAGGGAGAGAGAGAGGTAGAGGTAGAGAGAGAGAGGTAGAGGGAGAGAGAGAGAGGTAGAGAGAGAGAGAGAGGTAGAGAGAGAGAAATAGAAAGAGAGAGAGAGAGGTAGAGAGAGAGAGAGTTTCCCCCTCTGGCAATGTGCTGGTTATTTACTGTGGACTCTCCTCTCCACATGGACTCAGAAGGAAATGGACTCTTAACTGGGTTTCCATAGATCACCCACTGACACTGATGCTCCCAGTTTTGGATGTCTACATCTGATGTTGCTTTTTAAAATCAATTATTTACTATATATCCGAGAGTCAGCCTATTCATCATGTCTAATTGCCTTGCTTCAACATGCCATTGATTCCACCCTCACTATGTTTCCCATCTCCTTTCAATACTTTAAATGGTGATGGAAATACAAGACAAGAGGTTTTGAGAGAGTGGGCTGTTAGTCATGTTCTCTCATATAGAAGCTTCCAAAACATGTGCTCATGCTTAATTAAACATGGTTTAATCCTCAATATTGCATGGTGTGCTTTGACTACAATTGTACTGTATAAGGTCAGTCCTTTCAGTGCACATGATGAAACTAATGAGGAGTTAGGTGGCTGAGCGGTTCGGGAATCGGGCTAGTAATCAGAATGTTGCCGGTTCGATTCCAGGCCGTGAAGGCCAGGCACTTCACCCTACTTGCCTCGGGCAAATGTCCCTCTGCTTACTGTAAGTCGCTCTGGATTAGAGCGTCTACTGAATGTAAATTATATATTGTATTGTACCACTCAACTGTTAAGCAAGATGATATTGTAGTGTCTATATAACCAGCAAACACATTCAGCCTTGCCTAGTTCCTGCATCTCTTGGCCTGAGTATTGTCTTAGCGTGGAGAAGATGACTGCAGCTCATCACGAATCCTCCCACCTTCGACTCTGTCGTGCACCTGTAGCCCTGTGGGTGGACAAGGTGGCATCTTGCCTGCGTGGAAATGCGTTTAATTTACTTCATTCTGTGTGTGCCCCCGAGCCGAATAACTCAGAAAACGCTTTTATACGGCATACAGGAAACTAGCTCAAATGTTATTGTTTGCATCTGAAGAAACCAATACATTAACCTTTACAAAACAAAACACATACTCTTTTCCAAGCTGTTCCCTGTTATATTAAAATACATATTTTCAGTTTCTTTTATTTGGCAGAGAAGTCTGCTGTTGTTGTCTATATATTGGCAGTGGACCTTTTAGACTTTGACGGAAGTACACATGACCTTGGTAAATGTCTGCTGTTTATCTAACCAATACCGAAGAAACATTGCATTGACCTTTCTAAAAATGCACGAGCCACTCATATTGTATAGACACAGATGGAAACTCACAAACACATACAAACAGTATGTTTAATGTTTAAACATTGTGTTTTTATGTTTAAACAGTTTTTAATGTGTTGGTTATCAGTATTGTATTGGCAATTTTTCTGGGTTTAAACTTGTGTCCTCAAACCTACAAACTCACAAACAATCACCTCCATGAGACTACAGCCAGCTTCAAAACAAAACAACAACCATTCTTGGCATGAGTAGTAGGTGGCTGGGTCACCACACACTCTAAGCTCATTGTGTAAAGGCCCCAGACAGTCAAGCTGAACACAACTATGTATTCAGTCACTGCAACACTTAAACAGGTGTCACTGAGAAATTCGGTTTATCTAACTACTCTACTGAAAAGTTAACAATTTGATGGTACCAGTAGTCAGAAATACAAAGGATAGTTGAGTTTTTCCTTTAAGTGCAGATACACACACACACACCACACACACCACACACCACACACACCCACACCAGTGGATGCCTTCTTATTATCAAAATAAGACAGCGGAAAAGAGAGCTGAAGAACTAAGCAGGAGTGGAGCAGAGAGGGCAGAGAATAGGGGCGATGCGAGGGAAGGGAGGATGAGATGAACAGGAGAACGAGGTGAGAAGTGGGACGGGAGGGTGCAGGAGTCGTAGAAGGGTGGAAGAGAGGTTCTGATTGACAATTTGCATCCTCTACAGAGAGTATCAGGGAGACATGATTGAATCCAGTCAGGCCGAACCCATTAGGGGAGTGCTGCTGTCAGAGGCCGAGCAGAAAGCCATTCACTGGCACCCAGTCCCTGCACTTCACCCACACACATTAATATTCAACCTGAGGCAGAGTTATAGAGGGGAGTCAGAGACCTGTATGGAGTCAGAGACCTGGCTTCATCCATCCACGCACTGTTTGTGAGGCGTTAAGGTTTCACTAAACCACGGGCGGGTTACTTCACCTGGATGGCCGAGACTCCATTTGCATGTTGTTATCATCAGCCGATATGTCTATAAAGTGGGTACAAATTATAGTAGTGTAAAATCTGAAACCAATTATTGACTAGAAATTAGGATTTTTGACAAGGGGTGTTGGTTGCTGTTCTCATTAACCTTCACAACCTGACTGTGAATACAACACTACTGGCAGTAGGATGGTCCAGTCTCATGGAATACAGGCTGACGGTGAAGCTCCAGTCAGGGGGTGTTGGGGCAGCCTTTATCACCAGACCACCAGACCACCTGGACACAGTGGCTTCAGGGCCACATCAGACCCGCCTCTCAGACCCTTGCTGTCCCCAGACCAGCCAGAGAGACGTGTGTGACTCACCGACAGGAGAGGGGCAGAGAGTCTTCCCCCATGTTCCTCTTTATCTCTGAGGCCCAGCACAAGCCCCACAGCTGCTGACAAATGGAACAGTCGTCAGAGGGGCTTGGTTTCAGTGTCAGACTTGGGGAGATAGAGTCTGTACTAGGAGGCTGTGTGTGTTCTAATTGTCCAGGAGCAGGACTCTATCAGGTGAGATTCTGGAAGATGAACAGGCTGGGTTGGTGAAGAAAAGATGACCACTCTGCAAACAGATTCCACCACTTTAGAGATGTGCTCATGTTTTAAAGGGAATGCATGCCATTGCAGTACAGATCTCTCTGTCTCATGTGTTCGTGTCATCATCTTTATACAGGCTGAAATCTAATTGGACCACACAATTCCAGACTGGGTAGTCTTTTTAGAGTTGTCAGGGGTTGATGTTTACAGTCAGTACTTGAGATGAAAAAGCACATTTATGATACCAATAAGCTTCATTTCTAATGTTGAGTATAAGGCATCACAGACTACATCCTACTGAGTATTCCAAAGGTCATAGTCATTATCATCATTTCAGCTAAATATGTGTTTCAACCAAAGGTTTAGATATCTACTTTTGTTGGTGACTATGAACATAATCATAGTGACTTAAATGTCTTGGCACTTTACCTGTACATCCTGCCTGCAAGCAGTCAACACCACACGGCAGGCCACTCCATTATCAGCAGAACAAGAAATGTTCTGTCCTATAATGACCAATAATGATAATTGGATGGCCATATTCCCATTTGAGTTCTCTGGGGAGTACAAAGCTAGCTTGCCTCACTTAGCTTCTATTCTTTCAGCACTCTCTCTGTCTCTCCTTAGTCTCTCTCTCTCTGTCTCTCTCCCTCTCTTGCCTCCGCCCCCACTCTCTTTTTTTATCTCTCTGTCTTTCAAGGTTCCTGCTGTTTGAGGCTTGAAATAGAGTCACTTTGGGATCGTGTTCGAGATGACGACAATCAAGTTATCGATATTCCAATTAAAGGCTAGTGGCCTGTCATAGCAGCTGATGGAACTAGAGTCTGTCTGCCAGTCCATCGCTTGTATTTAGGCAGGCTTAATGCAGACTATTGACTGCTCATGAGGTATAGGATTAGGTCAAATATACTCGACTCACTAATGCACACTTAATGGCTCTGCTATGGATCGCCGATAAAAGGACACTCACATAAATATTGTTAATTGTAAAACATTTATGAGTGGAATCAATGTACAGCTTCTAAATGTTGACAGATATCCAGATTTAACCGTAACGCCTACTATAAAGTCAGACATGTGGCTTGTGGTAACCAGTGTCTGTGTATAAAACAGCAACGCAGGCATATAAATAATTCCTTTTATCTACTCTCTGCACGATTGCACTGTGTATACTGTTGGTATTGGTGACAAGTTTAATAGAGAGGAAAAGGAAAATCTCCAGATTAGCTCAGCTGAAGTCGACCCTGACAACCCCTGTCACAGCCACAGACACTGACACGCTGCTGCTGTGTCCAGGGTGCACTGGCAACCAACACCTGTTCCACCTGTCACCTGTTCATCTGTCACCTCTGACCCCCTGGCTGCAGCTGTGCCCTGCTTCAATCCCGTAGCCTCCAGTCCTGCTTGAGAGACTGTCAAGGCTCAAGACGCCCACACTATGGTTTATAACACGACATGCTGGTAGATTGTACAATCTGTTCCATTTCTGCGTCATCTGGAGAAATAAGTGGACATATTATAAAACGTGCTTCATCTGTGCACTAACTCCACAACAATCCCAGTGTGAGCTCGACACATGCTCTTTCCATTTTGACGGACACGCGTGGATGAATCACTTCAATTACGGATATCATTTGAGGAGCATGTTGCTATCAACATGAGCATCATTTCTCACTTTCCATCAACCAGTAACACAAACACACACACACCCACACACCCACACGTACCAACATGCGATTGCACGCAAATATACACAAATTGTTTATTTAAGCCTATAATGATCCTTTGTTCCCTGTTGTGAAGAGGGTTAGGGGCAGACAGTGTGTGTCCAATGGATTGCTGTTCAGCAGTCAATTAACACAGGACTGTGCAAATGAACAGAACAAGCCTGTAATCAGTTCCAATCTAGCTCTTAGCCCAGCCTCCTGAGTCATCTATTAAGGCACGTTGGTAAATGGACTCCTCACTCCTTTAATGTGATGAATCTAAAGCAGCTGGAGTTTGAGACTGTGGAGAAAAAAAGGTCGTGCAGAAGACGCAGACATTGACCAAGGTGATGTGATTTCCTGGACATGGCCTGTTCAGATTACACCGTCCTTCACGAGTGGTATCACTGTAGCCATTAGGATCTGAGGCTACAGCGTTACAAGTGTTTTAATGAATTACATTCCCTCTGCCACAGACGCAGCCGCGCTCGCCACGCACCATCGCCTCCGATGTTCATCCAGGAAATGCATGCTGACAGTCCTCTGAGGTGCTGCCTCCCTCTTTAAGGCCCCTCCTCTTCCTAGTCTCCTCACTTGCACATCCACAAAGAGCATGTGGACTCGGACTTGAGTCATCCCAAAGTCTCCAGTTTGATTTCAAAGAACCAGTGATTGTGAGGTACTGACATGAGGGTGCTTTACTGATGGAGGAGAAGATGGAGTAAGACCCCCACCCACCACTGGTGCTTCACCCAGGCCTCTCTGCTTCACGCACATACATAATGCAAATCTTCACAACAAACTGGATTCCTGTCTGCTGAGTAGAATGTTTGTGCACTTCCTCTCCATGTGGGACAGATACTCATGGTGATGACACACAGCGCTGAGTAATGTCTTCTTTAGTGTACTCACAGCCCATTTTAGCCCTGCTCCCCTATGACTGCAGAGATAAGCACAGCAATGAATCTTCCACAGCATTGGGAAACAGATTTAAACACTTACCAAGTGTTCTTCATTAGCTGAAAAGTTGCATTCTGTAATTTTGGAAATCAGTAGATAATGAACTATTAATAAACTGCTTGAAAGCATGTACGGTATATATTATCAGTCGTTAAATGGGGAGAGTCTCTCTGTGAAGCTAGCGCAGCATTACCACCCACATCTCAGATGGATTACAACATCTGAGCATCTATACATGTTTATCATTGTTTTCTAAATTATAAAGATGTGGTATTAAACAATATATTGTGTATATAACAGACATTGGAAGTGAGAAAACCAAGTAAAACATGCCTCTAGTTTTGCCCATTCTTTGTAACAGGAGGGTGCATCACTGCACATGCAGGCCAGTAAATTGAATCTGTGGATGAACACTAGTAGACTGGAGTAGAGGGAAGATGAGGAAATATGGGGTCCAGCCACTACCAAGAACATATTAGAGTCTCTCAGAGAAAGACTAGGGGCTTCCATCAACATGCTGTCCGCGATGATGAAGCTGGATCTGGACTGGAGCGCTCCCAGGTTAATATGAGGTGTCATTCTCCCTCAGGGCGTTGTCCCACACCTCCAGCTGACCCCCTACAGGATATGAGAGCTTGAGCTGCAAGTGCTGGTATGTACAAGTATAAACATGTATGTACATGTATGCAGAGACAAGGACGGCAATGCAGCCTACAGCCCAAGGTCAGAAGGCCCACAGCAGTTAGACTTGCACAGTCTGCTCATGTTCAGATGTTGCATCAACACGTCTGAAGATCCACAGGTCTATAATTCTGTCTCCCTGATGGGCCGTACGTTCCGTAACCCAATAAAACCTCCAACAGCATTGACAGGTCTGTGCTGCAGAGGCCCTGATCAAAAAGAGCTACAACCGTTCTAATAGTCACATCTCATTGCATTATATTTCACACAGTAAATATGGCATCAACCTGTCAACCTCCTGCGAAATTTAGGACACGGTGCAGGCAGGACATTCTTCAGCCAGGCCTGAGCATCTGGAGGATCTGCACTAGAAAACAGGCCCCGCTCCCCAGATTTATACTCACCTTGTAAGTGTATAAGAGGCTCTTAGTGGCAAGTTCATGAAGCTGACATACTTTATTGTCCCGCTTTATGTTGCTCACGGCGTGCAAACATGACGTAGGCATGCATGAAGCACGTGAAACAATTTGCTGTGAATAGCATCCAACATTTTCTAATCGTTTTCTGAACCAGACGCCCAGCAGCGTGTAAAGAAACAGGCTATCGTGACATGGGGACATACCCTTAGAGTCACATTGTTTATTACTCCGTACACTTCTTTACTAGAGCTGACAGGCACTGTTTTACTGGGGCACAAAGATAATCTTAAACGGTTTGGTTTTAGATCTTACATCATTATCCTTGTCCTGCCCTGGGATGCGACTAGAGAATGTGTCCAAGCACGTTCTGCTTTCTCATCAGTCATGACCCAGTCAGTGATACCAGGGGCATTACCAAATCTCATTTCAAGCTCCAGACCAAACAGAAAGCACACAAATGAAGTGAATTGAACTGTCTGTGGTGAAAGGTAGCAAAGTCAAGTCATCAGTCGTAAGTATTTACCAGGAAACTGAACTAAGATTGCTTAGTTCTCAGACATCCCTGTCAAAACAGAAGCATGCATCACTGTAGTCTGCAGAAATGCAATTCACTGATTGTTTTCCGACACCTAGTATGGTAGCCAGCTGGCTAAGGGGGATTTTACTTTGCTCTAATCCACCCCTTAGTTTCCCTCTTCATAATAATAATAATAATACAAGGTTTTTCTCGGCACTTAAGGACACTGTGCAAAGGTACAAAAACCATTTAAAAGTAGCATAAAAAGAACGAATACAATCATGTGTGGATTCCTCAAATGAAGTCCTTGAAGTTAGTTTTTTGTTTCACTTTTTAAGTTGTAAAATGTATGATATGTTACACTTTATGCAAAGGAGTATGGTTTACCTCAGAAATTATATTATTATGATGTGGTCTAATGCAGCAATGTTTGTATTATTAGTTTTCCAGTCAAAATTTTTTTTGACTGATTCTATTAACAAATTCCAAAACCTTGCGCATGAGTAAATTCTTCTCTCGTCAAGATTTCCAAAGCATGTTGACTCGTTGAGGATTTAAAGGCTTCTAAAATGAAAGTGGAGCCATTTTATCAAGAGGCAGTTGAGCAGGATTATAAAGGACTGAGAGTTCACTCAGGTGTGTGTCTCACAGCCTCTTGAGAAGCAGTCTAGTGAACAGACTCTGAAATTGGCAGCCATGGTTGGGCAGCAGGTTTATTAAACATTTTTGAAGAAATTCTAAACGAATGCATTTCTCTCCTACTTACTAGCGCACAACTTGGACTTTATACAATTGTTCAAATAGAAACTCAGAACTATATCACAGATGAGTCTCTGGAGAGTTTGTTGTATAGAGTCCAACTGGTTTCTCTCACAGAGAGAATTTAACAGAACCCCAAAAAAGCAATTGTAGGTGTCCCATGGGGGCCCTCTCCTCCCCCTTCCATCCAACACACCACACCCTTCCATCCAACACACCACACCCTTCCATCCAACACACCACACCCTTCCATCCAACACACCACACCCTTCCATCCAACACACCACACCCTTCCATCCAACACACCACACCCTTCCATCCAACACACACACCCTTCCATCCAACACACCACACCCTTCCATCCAACACACCACACCCTTCCATCCAACACACCACACCCTTCCATCCAACACACCACATCCTTCCATCCAACACACCACACCCTTCCATCCAACACACCACACCCTTCCATCCAACACACCACACCTTTCCATCCAACACACCACACCCTTCCATCCAACACACCACAACCTTCCATCCAACACACCACACCCTTCCATCCAACACACCACACCCTTCCATCCAACACACTACATCTTGCACACTTAATGGGTTCTGCAGACTCCTGGTTTCTGTTTCAGTGCAGCTGAAATGTCAGTGGAGTACTGCAGTCCTTCTGACAGCTTTGACTTAATTAAAAGATCCTGGCCACAGATTGTGGTTGGACACAGTACAGACTGTGCCAGATAAATGTCCAATAAAGCATACTGTACTGCGGAGATAATTAGTATCTCATAGTCACATTTCTCTGTCATGAGGTATTCGAGTCAAGATTTCCAAACTAATCAAAGCAGCTCCCTGCTGATGGAAGCATCTATGGAGGATGCTTCTCGTCATGCCTGCTCCGCACTCCTCAGAGCACCAGGGGCCCAAAGCACCTCCGCGACAGGCACAATCAACTCTGTTTGCTTCCAGGTTATTAGATTTCTATTTTCTAATTTCTAATTTTCACTTTACCGTAGGTGACTAATGCTGCACAGTGTTTGCCTCTCACGCAGCTGAAGTCAAGTTTCCAACACTACAGGAAAGTAGTGGCACAGCAGACATACTAGAGTTTGGATGGAAGGTGTGTGTTTCATCTACTCGTGTTACAGTAGACGGAGGCCTTGTCACACCGTTCAGACCTTTGAATCCAAACTGCATACTACATGCTGTACATGGGAGGTTTTGAATGAGGTGAGCTGCTGTGCATTCCCCCCTCTGGGGTTAGAAAGCAATCCTTACACTGTGAAGGATAAATAACACTCTTAACGGTTCTTTCTCCAGGCTGTGTGACGCTGTTTCATGGGACCCAGACCCAGTCTGAGATCTGGCTGGCCAGAGAGGGCTCCTGAACCTGGCTGATCTGACCACCAGTCCAGTGCCAGGAGTTTTGTATATCCACAGTGCCAGCTGGTTCATTTGCGGCTAGATTGATATTCTGCCACCAGCCTCTGCAAGTGTGTTGGAGCACCTCTTAGCATATGGCGGGAGACCAGAAATAGTTCTGACCTAGTTGGAGCTCTGCGGTCCGCCATCAACTTCTATCTCATTCTAGATTCGGGTTCTGATGCCAAAGATGGCGGAGCTGAGCACGCCTACCAACTTTACACCGTAAATCTTCCTGTCATCTCTAACAAGCTCTCATTTTTCATAGACTGTGTCTCGAAAGTAAGTTGAGTCACAGTAAAGCATTGTGATACATTCATCTAAGATAGAAAGAACTGTGTAGCCAAAGGTGCCTATATAAGCAAATGATTGATAATGGCAGACCTTAGTGGGACAGTTTCATAGAAATTATATAAAGCACTGTATTTCATTCAAACAAGTGTGAATGGTTTTCTGTTATGTACCAAGTTTAGGTTGAAAAGCATGCAAGCTCACTGTGTTGTTTTCCATAATGTTTTGATGTGAATAGAAGACCCCTCAGCAGCAGTTCTGTGTATCGATTGACAGACTTGGGGTTCTGAAAGCTCTGACAAACAGATACAAGTGGATATAATCCATGTATGCCCCATTGAGGGCTTTCTCCATTTATATAGATGAAGGTCAACTCGCAATCGATCTGCAGTATTAAAACAACCAACACAAGGTGATGCTTTGTCAAATCGATATGCTAACAATATAGACCCGAAACTCAAGTTTTGACCTTTTCACTCAGCTTTTAAACCTTCTCTTTGATTAAAACAAATTTCACAAATGTTGCTGTTCAAAGAAAGTTTCAGGTTTTTGCAAGGTTTCAAGGTTTAAAAAATTCAATCGAGACTTGCAAAAAACATACTGAAATGACATATCTTGAGAAAATTTGATGCAACTAAAACAACACAAGTAAAACATCAATAAATGTAATCAGAAGGGTAGCTCTGTTGTTTACTGTTCATCTTCATTCAACAGCTGGGATTGTAGATGGGCCCATGGACAACTTTTCACTATGTTGCAAACAGGTCAGCACCATGGACAGCACTAATACTGGAGGCCCATGGACAGCTCTGGGCTACGTTTCCCAAAAGCCTAAGTTGATCGTAGAATCCATCGTACGATGATGATACGGGCCGTTTCCAAAGACATCGTAGCTAAAGTGTCTCTTGAAAATTCGTAGCTCTCGAAAGCGTATAGATTAGCCTACTCCTTACGAGCATGTTTGGGAAACGCACGTAAGAAATATTGATGGTTGCGTTTTTTTGCTCGATCGTTGCTACGATCCATCGTTATCGGGAAACGCAGCACAGGTCAGTGAATGATACTACAGGACCATGGATAGCATTTAGCCTCAGTCAGATACTTTAGGACCATGGACAGTTCAGTCAGCCGCTTCAAAACCTTGGACAGCTCTAAGCTTGTGCCAGCTACTCGATGATATTGTATTCCTGTATGTATTATCAATGTCCTCTCAGAGATCATGCACCAATTCCCCCTCACAACACTTCATGGCTCCATCTACGAATAACACATTTCCTAATTTCCTGTTCTGAACATAAACAGAAAAAAACCCTCATTCACTAAAGCAGTTTCTCCAGTACTATCCTTGATCTTAAGTGGGTCTTGTGAGTGGAACAGAATGAGAGGCTGCAGCATAGAGGACCTCTATTTGAATGGGGTGCCTGCAGACATAAAAGACTGACTGAAGCTCAACAGGAAGAGAGGACTTGAGGTTGGTGTTAACCTTTGCTGTGATGTCCAGAGGACTGATGAACACCAGTGTTTGTCGTCTCCCTCCACTGCTTTAGGTAGCAGTTGACTGGCACTATCGGAGCCTGCGGCAATTACCAGAGGATCTGGGAGGGCTTATGCTGTGAAGACTAATTAGTTTCATTAACCTGTCTCAAAGATAAAGAAAAACAATTGCTATAATGTAATTGAAATGCTGTTTTTTCATCTTTCCACTTACCAGCTGCTGCCGTCTTTCTCTCTCTTTTTTTCTCTCTCTTTTTCTCTCTCTCTCTCTCTTTCTCTCTCGTTCTCTCTCTCTCTCTCTCTCTCTCTCTCTCTCTCTCTCTCTCTCTCTCTCTCTCTCTCTCTCTCTGATCTCTCTTCTTTTCTCACTTTTTTCTGTCAGTTGTGTCATTTCCCATGCTCTTGTTCAGCCTATCGTTTTCATCACCCCCTGTTCATTAATTCACATACAGAGATGATGAGCAACACCTAGGTGATTCACTGACTTCTGGCACAACTGATTTCCAGGTGGGATATGTTTTAGGTGTTTCTATAGTCAAAAAAAGGTGAGCTCCCTTATGTCTCGCAGTGAACAATGATCCTTCTCCCCTCCCTTCTTTCCCTTCACCCACTTCTCCTCTTCCACATCACTATCCTCTTTCTCATCATCCTGCTCCTCCTTTTCCACCTCTCTATCATCAACATTATCACCATAAATTCTTGCATCTTTATCTGGCACGGGCGGATGCATTTGAATATACTGTTCAAGGCTCTGTGTTATCCAATAACACACACCCCATAATACTGTGTACAGATGCACACACACACTTAATGAGCTTGTTATTGATGAGGCCATAAACACAAAACACTCAGGAGCCAGAGTCAAGGCTATCGGTCAAACACACACTCTCCCCCCCCCTCTTACCCTCCGCCCCTCTTACCCTCTCTCTTTCTCTGTGTCTTTCTTACACACACACACACCACACACACATCCTAGTTGTTCCCTACACGTACCAGTTAGCAAGGTACCTGATCCCCCTCTCATCTCCTATCCACTGTTACTGTGACAGAAAACTCATGACTGCTGCCACGTCCTCCTCTCCTTCCTCCTACACCTCCTCAGATCCTGCTGCTACGGTATCTCCCAGGATACACCAACGCGGTGCAGGTGCTAAAGAGCCTCCCACAGAATGAGGTGGTCAGGAGACAACCACAAGGCCACAAGTTGTATCAATTATTTCACTCTTTTCTTCACTTTCACGTCTCTCTATCCTCTCTCGTCTACGGTCGTTTATTCAGTTTGCTTTCGTGCTGCTCTTCTGGAGGGGGGACAGGCTTTTGGTGTTTGGACACAGGGAGACTCTGGATGAGAGATGACAGTCCTGGGCTTGTTTGTTCTTGCGTGCAAAGTGATGCAAACAGGGCCGACAGAGAGACACAGCAGAGGCTGGAAGCAGATTGCTCAGGCCCTCCCTCCCCCAGCCCCAAGTCTAGATGAAGACATATTTGGATGTGGAGATGCTGCGCCCACCATTAGTGACCTTTTTAAGCGGGGGACTGTGTTGTAGAAATCTCAACTCGAGGAGGACTGAAACGAACAGATCGAAAACAAGCAAGGAGGAAGAACAACAAGACACAACTGGAAGTTAGAGGGAAAATATTCTGATGTTAATATGATGAAATTATAATATGATGATGAAGATCTAAAATATCTGTGCTCATGATAAGAGGCAGTAATGACCAACTAGTTGTATTGCTTTTCTCTGTAAATAAAACTGGTGCAGACAGTGTATAAATGATTTAGCATGTAATAAACATTTATGGGATTTCTTAAGGGACTGACATAACCAAGATAATCTTTCAGAGTTGTGCACTTGGCAAACACGAGTAGTGACTACTGAGGCCAAATCCTTTGAGCCATTGTAAATACAATAAAAACGAACTGTCAACTAGTGCCTGTTAATAAATGCGTCGCTTCTGCACTAATAAAGACAAGCTATTCTACTTGTGTGAATACTGTATATGAAATATAAGTGGTCAGTATAGGATCAAATAAATAGTTTGGATGAGCTCTTGTGAACGCACAAACTTGTGTAGTTAGGGTTAGGGCTACGGTGATACGTGACCAAAACAGTAGCACAACAAACCACAACGTAATTAGCTGGTCTGGATAAGAATCTTGCATTACAACCAGTATGTTTTCACTCCCTTTGTCATCCCCCAATCGCCACCTCTACATAAAATACATATACACACTGCAACATTGACCATGTGTGACACACTGCAACATTGACCATGTGTTACACACTGCAACATTGACCATGTGTGACACACTGCAACATTGACCATGTGTTACACACTGCAACATTGACCATGTGTGACACACTGCAACGTTGACCATGTGTTACACACTGCAACATTGACCATGTGTGACACACTGCAACATTGACCATGTGTTTAAACAGGTGATTTATGTTACACACTGCTGCTGTTTCTATTGATCAGTAACGTTTCACTATATTAAACCCACACGGTTTAAAAACAAGAACAGCCCGTGAAAGTGTAGATGTAAACACAAACATTTCCACAGCAAACACTGGTGGAGAAATCCTCTTTAGAGTGATATCAATTAAATCTGGGAGCTGTGCCCAGCTCATGTTGTGAGAGAGGCTATGATTGATTACGTTGTACCATCACATGATGCTGACTAATCTAAAAGGAATGTGGTGTTAATGGCTTGCCATGGGATAAACACAGAAAGATAGAAAGACAGTTAAAAAGACAGATGGTTACCCAGACGGATCCACAGACAGATCGACGGCAGGGAGACAGACTGACAGACCTGCAGAGCACAGGTAGGGACAAATAGAATCGTCTCCCTTTCTCACTTCCTCCATTTACATTTCAATCACATTTCCTCTCCAGAGGGGCGGAGCACCAGATTCATGGGGTGGGAGGAGTCAGTCACCCACCTTGACAACCGTGATTAACATCTACTGTCACAGACGTCTCCGTGTTCCTCACCTGCCTTTGTTCTAGCCCTCAGGGCATTCCTGTGAGCTAGAATGCAGAAAGTACAATGTGTACATTCTCTCTATGCTCGGGGAGAACGTTAGCTAAAACTATACTATTCCAAGTTTCTTGACAAACCGTGGAATTTAAGGTTCATGGTAAATTCATGGTAAATTCTCAATACAATTTACATAATATTCAAATGAAGGCTATTTCTACCACTCCACCACCCAATCTCTTTGCTTTCATCTGGGTTTTTGGTTAGCTAGCTAGCTCTCTCTCAGTCAGGTCCCATTGTTGAAGATATCAACAACTATATCCTCTCCGACACCCCCCATTCCATACTCGGCCTGTCTTATTGGTTATGCTGTGAGCATTGTATCACTGTCTCCAAACACAGGGGTTCATGTTGCTCTTTCAGCCAAGAAGGGGAGTGCACTAATGCTCACTGACATAAGTAGGTCCCACATATTTGGCAAAGCATCGCTCAGATATATTTGGATGTAGTGCAATAAAACATCTATTTGGTCTCTCTCTCCATCTTTATCTCTCTCTATTTCCCTCCCTTCCTCAGTCTCTCTCTCTCTTTCTTCTTCTTCAATGTCTTTGTCAACAGCTGCCAAGTGATTTTCTCTCCTCATGCAAAGAAACACAGTCGGCGTAAGCGGCAGTTTTCTCACTGTAGCCTTCACAGGGACACACACGCGCTCTCTTAAGCTCTGTCTGAGGAAGGACTGGAGTACTGTAGGAGTGTTTAAACATGTGATTTATGGGTCAGCAGCCACAATGGAAAAAGCTCTCTCATTCTCTCTCTCCCTCTCTTTCACTCTCCCTCTATATATCTCTCTCATTACATTTGACATTTTGTTCATTTGGCTGATGCTTTATCCAAAGCGACATGCAAATAGTGCATATGGAAATTACAGCAGAAGATCAAGGATCAGAAGTGCAAAGTTCTTCAGTATTTCAGTGGTCTCTCTCTCTCCCTCTCTCCCTCTCTCTCTGATACCTGCTAGTCTCCTGCCAATACAGTAAATAAGATGAAGAATCTGCTTAGCAGAAATACAATAAAGGGATTTCTGTCTCCGGAAGGATGGATCAATGGTCTTCAGGCATGTTTTCCCGTAATGTTCATACTATAAAGACAGCTAATGACGTGAGTGGTTCATCATAAAGATTTACACCCACGAGGCAAGGCTAAGTAATCGACCGCTGATGTTCTCGTCAAATTCCCTCACACGCAAGATGTCACTTTAGAAAGTTCATGGCAGGAATCCCACTTCTCCCCACACCACAGGTATGTCTAGTCTAACTGCTACAATGCAGGACTACTATTGAGTTTCTATGCTGCATCCTGCTCATGGTCAAGAAAACAGCAGCAGTCAATAATCTGTTCAAACTGGAAGCACTTTTTTCCTCGCAAGTGCCCCAGACCAGTGCTGCATGTTGGATGGAACTGGAAGATCGTTATAATTGGGAAGGTCTTTCTGTCCTCAAAACACCTTCAAAAATGTACATGATTGAAAGGTAAGTAACACTTCCCTGGAGAGAGGTTTGGTACAGAACACTTTAGCACAGCACAGTGCATAGTGCCTCCCTCAGTATGTATTGCATTGTATGACATAGCAGAAAAATAGGTCACTTGGTGCGAACTGCTGCTCCTCAGTTAGATACAGTAAGGATTTACTGAATCCCTTCAACCTTCTCTGGAGCTGATGTTGATGGATGTGAACTGGACACATGCCTGACTGGAATTATTAAAGCCCTTCAAGGAAAAAGCAGTCATGATAACTTTGACGAATTGACTTCAAATAATCACTTCAAATGATCTACCCTGAGATATCTTAGTGTTACTCTATTAAAGGGGTCATTGACTGCAAAACCGAGTTTACCTTGTCATAGTTGAATAACGACAGTTCTGTGAGTAAAATGGACATACACTGAACCTCAAAGTCCATTAACACCTCTTTCCAATGCAAATCTCACAATTTGAAACTGCCGCTACTACTGTAAAACAGCGGTTTCACCTTATTTGGGTCTGGTCTGTACCTTTGTCATGCCCCAATGTACATTCACATCCGACCGTATGTTCATCACAACCGCAAGCTGTAAGTGTGATTTTGTCGCTAACAGTTATTAGCAATGCTAACATATCCTGTATCTAGCATAGGTAAAATGTTTGATGATTTAGTTTATTGGCAATGGGGCTGACGTTATTTCATTTTCCTAAGTGTGTTTCATTAGAATAAATAACCTGATGTAAATCTAC
The DNA here is from genome assembly GCA_903064625.1 of Mallotus villosus. Classification (NCBI taxonomy): domain Eukaryota; kingdom Metazoa; phylum Chordata; class Actinopteri; order Osmeriformes; family Salangidae; genus Mallotus; species Mallotus villosus. The sequence continues at coordinate 98,428 of CAEFZP010003311.1, forward strand.
AATTCACGATGCATGTTTGGCTATGTTGCGTCTTTGCTCCGCAGCTTCGCTCGTTGTAAACCAACCAATCAGCCCGCAGCTCATCTAAATATTCATGGCCATACCATAAAAGGGAGAAAATCCTCTCGTTTCATTCTAGGGCTAATTCACAGGGTTGCATTAGGGCGCATAGAACAGCACCTGGGACATTTTCAGCCCAACCAATGTTACATACCCTATTTGGAGACCTTAATACCCTATCAAATCATGATATGACCCCTTTAAGTGGGTCACAAGTAGGATATGATCTAGAGCCTCGTGTTGCTAGTATCCAGGTCTCAGCATGGTCAGAGACAGACAGGGGGCTGATGCAGACTGCTTTCTAACATACTGTAACAGCCCTGAAGGGACAGATCCATTCTGAGTGTGGAGCCATATCTGTCCACGGGGGCATAGCTATGATCACTAGTCGTGAATGGATGGTCTCTATACAGACCAGGCAGGCACACAGAGTGGCCCTGTTATCTGAGAGCTCACAGCATCTACAACATCTTTCCATGGGATTTAGCAGCTTATGCCACCTGAAGAGCACCAGAAAAAGTCATTTTCTAGCTGACTTATGAGCAGTTTCTTTCTCGACTGTTGAGAAATCTGCATGTTATTGGACAGCTCACTCATAAACATCTGATTTGTTTGACTTGATCCTTTCTTGTTGTGTTCTGAGATAAACACAGTGGCATTTTTATGTTCCAGACAAACACAGGAATGTTTGAAGTGTAAATGTGTGTTCCGGGCTCGTGAAGAGGAGGAGATCAGGCCCCAACAGCTGTCTGTCAAATATTGACTCTTTTACTCCTGGCTCCTCACCTGACTGAACGTCCTCTTTTTTGTTTTGTTTACGAAAAGACTAACATGCAGGTTCTGCCTAAGGCATTACAAGTGTGTCTTTGTTTCAAAGGTTATGCTTGAGCACGCATGTTTTTTGTAAGCAGAACGGCATGCATCGTAGCAACCTCTTTAGATCTAACCTAACAAAGTGTGGTACAGTGCTTCAGTTAATAGCATGACCAGTGGCTCACAAATTCACTACCAGGATGGCCATTCTGTCCAAGAATTAGAAAATACAACTACAGTAGTTCCAGTTGTACAGGTGTCGTTCCTATTGGTCAATTTAGCATCAGGCCTTTAGAGAATCAGAATTAAAATGTGTTTTTATTAGCCATGTAGGTTTACAGTTACACAAACACAAAATTTACTTTGGCTGGAAAGGTGCAAACAATAAACATATACGGATCTTCTTTAGAGAAACAAAGTCTACGATGACCAATATTCAGGACAACCTCTCACGGGAGAAAGATTTGCGAGACAATCCTGTTGGCTCTCTTATCCAGTCCATGGCCAGAAGGACAATGAGTTCAGTCTAGTCTGAATAAGGATGTATCTCAAGAGACAGATACTTTTAATAACACCCATGCATGAAACACCGGGGAACACAAACGGCACAGAGCTCGGCGTAGCGCTCTTTAGAAGTATGAAAGAGTGGAATGAACAAACAGATCCAAGAGGTCTCTTTTTCTCTCTCTTTCTAATCCAATCTCCCCATCTCTGGTTTAAGGGCCTGCTACTAGCCATCTCTGCATTTCTAAAAGCAGCCTCAGATGTGTGGGAAGCAGAAGCAGCCAGCAAGTCATTACACTGTAAGCACCAGTTTCAGTTCTTTTCATGCCAGGGCACCTACACAATACAGTCAGCAGGTATACCGGCACACACAATACATTTATTTACGTAAACACACAGGTTCATACCATTAAGTCCTCAAGAGTATCTACAGCAGTCACCTCTTCCTGTCTAACGGCTCTTCATTATTTGCTGCTCGCTGCCATGAGATTCCTCTGTGTTGAGTGTATCTCCTTCCCATGCTTCTTCAGTTGTTTGCTTTTTTGACTCTGATGTGAGATTCATATTAATAATGTCTGCTGTGTTTAATGTTTTGTCCAGATGTTTTGTTTTCCTGGTCTTGCGGTTTGTGACACATATAATGATTTATGATCGATTGAGTCATTCATTCACACACACACACACACACACACATACTAATACACGCACACACACACACACACACTAATACACAGTCACACAAACACAACATAGAAACTTATCAAGTCATTTCATCAAATTAGATTCACTCAAAAAATATGCAACTGACACTAAATAGTTCATTATTGATTAACTTTCTTGATTTATATTGCATTTGCATTTATTTAATTAAATTAACTGCACATAGGGAAAATCTAATGGATGTCACTAATTGGGCAATCTCCTCCTTGTACATACACTGATTAGCGTGTGTGTGTGTGCGTGTGGGTGGGGGGGATAGACTGAGACATGGCATGCTAAATCTTCCGTTCACACACACACACAAACATTTGTTCATTTCATTTGTGGCTTTTAGGGAAACAAAATATCCCACAGATGTTTAGGCCTATCCTTGTTTCATTAAAAATGTATGATCCCATTCCAGGCTATGGATTCTACTGTTTCCCTCTCCTCAATGGGGAGGGAATTAAAAAGTCTCCTTATAACTATAACTAAGCTTCACTCAAACCAGATTTGCATAAACTGCACACAATGAACAAACTAAATGACACAAATAATTAAAGTCGTTATTTCTGGATTTTATTTACTGTATTCAGGGCCTCTGACACTTAAGATTCAGCATTGATAACTACGGTATAACTTTCCACTCCTGGCACCAAACTGTCTGAATGCTCCAAGAAAAAAACCTTTGCAGCAATTAAGACTCTGTCTAACACCAGCAGAGGCACCCGTGCTCCCCAATCAATGGCTCTCAGGCCTAATTGTTCACTTCCATGTGCAGATCTATTGCATTTGACAGTGCAGCGTCATATATCAATCCACATACTACTTAGGCTCTCAGAGCAGTCCGCAAATAGAACTCCAGTCATATATTCGATCGACCAAATGTTGGAAAATGTATTTTTTTAACAGGAAGGGTGCTTTCCCTCACTTGTGTTTTGTCATCCATAATACATGGTCCACTTTCTGGGAGTGACACTGGAGAGATCGTGGACCTGACTGGGCGGTCGTTTCAGGTCATAATCTGGTCATCTATATTTCAGTTTTCTACGTTTTCTACCCAAAGCTTGGTCCTCTGTTCTGTATCACGAGTTATCCCAACTAAAGGATTCTTTTTGTTTTCCCCATACTTTTTTAATCTAAGTTTTAAGTGCCTCATCAATGTTTAATGTGACTGTCCTCCTGTCTTTGTGTGATGGCTTTGATGTCTGCCTGCACATCCACTACCTGAACATCATGTATTTTTTATATTCTCTGAAACCAGTTATTCCTAAGAACATCTACATTACCGTTGTATTGTGAAATGTAAGGATACAGTACATGGTAATATGTGATCTTTTTACATGGTAGAAATGGATAATTGTTGTGGACTCTTGGAATACTTTACATTACAGACTTATGATGATGACACAAAAGCGATTACACCGTATCCTGGGAGATGTCTCACAACCTAAATGCATTAACAGGCCAGTACTGTTTAATAAAAAAAAAGAATAATAATAAAAACATAAATGAATAATTGTATATGTCCACGTAGGATTGAGATGTAAGCATTACATAGATAACTGTGACACCATGAGTAGAACTGGTTTCAGCTCAGTTCTACTAAGTGCTAGTGTACTGCAGGCCACAGCACAGCTCAGAGTGGGGATCATTAATTAAAAGCATGTGCTCTGTAGAAGTGCCTCTCTGCCACGTCATAAAACAAGTTTATGGTGCACTCCTGCCCACACTCCTTTTCCTCTCTTTTCATCTGTATGACTGAGTGCACTCTCCCTGGTCAAGGCATAACTCTCAGCGCAGACAGCTCCAGGATTACGGCCGGGACAGTGGGAATGGAGGGTGGGAGGAGGTAACGACTGCACTCCTCAATGTCATCATAGCAGACATAGATTTCTCTCGCCGGCATGTCTTGACAGTCTAACGGCGTACATGGTCAGGTGGAGCAGTTGGTGTCAGAAGAGGGGGAGGCTGCAGGATCGGATGGCCCGGCTGGGATGTGACACCTGATCCCACAGCCTCTGGTGAAGACAAGGCGCCTCTCCTTCTCTCACTCGATACCAGCAGACAGGAGAAGAGGGCACATGACCAGACCTCTGTCTGTCTGGCGGTTATCTGTCCCTTTACCTGTACTTACTACGTCCGTCCGTCGGTTTCTAAACCTCCCTTCGCTCTTTCTATTTTTTTTTACAATCTCCTAATTGTATCCATAACATTGGCGTTTTTCATTCTTTCTCAACAATACCATTTTGTCCACACTGCACAGTATCTGACTCTACCACAAAATCCCTCTTGGATTAACTTCATTACACATTTCACAGTGATTGTGTAATGTGGAGTAATATTCAGTTGACTGTCAGAGAAGGGAGATGGAACCAGGGACTCCCCAAGGTCACAGAAGCCCTGAATATCCCTCCTTAATTCAGGTTGATGGCGTGCCAGTGCTTTGGCACTGTGTCTATTTGCATCACAGAGCGGCCCAGGTGTAGCTTTTAGATTACACTGTGTGCTCACACAAGCAGGGAAAATGCCGGTAATCAGGTTAGCTGAATAAGAGACACAACTCTTCTCTCTTCATGAAATTACAACCATTGTCGACACTCAGGTCCACTTATCCTTGAGTCGGTCTGACAGCCTGATTGAACTGGCTGGGACTGGGAACAAGGACAGGACTGGGCTAGGAATGGGGCTAGGTGGAAATGTGGATGTAGGATGAGAAAGGCCTTTGAGGAGAGCAGAGTAGCTGAATGACTCTAATAGCAGTCAAATGACATGCCACCCTAATCTCTGCTCAGTCCCCTCTCCTCTAAAGCTCGTTTGGCAGAGACAGAGGAGCATCTGCCATTGACTCTAAAATGCAGTTATGATTCCCAGAGTCCCTGTCACTACTGGCAGTCTGGGTTATAAGCCTTCTGAAACAACCCACAGAGCATACTTACTGCCAGCAACGCCGCCTATTAGGAAAATCACACTAACAAAGTACAAGACTAGTATCCACACAGTCACTGACATGAACACCCAGGGGGAGAAAGTAGTGAATCTGAGAGAGGAGGCACACAAACCCTTACAGAGTATCCTACTTCACAGGTTCCCAGCGCCAGTGTCTGAAATGCACAAATTCACATACAACACATTGCTCTTGGCTCGGCGGAATTGGATATCAATTATTGAAGTCTGTCATAAGCTCGCGTTTGTCATTCAACCACACAATGGAGTGTAATGATACATCACGAGGACACAGGTATGAATTAGTTATGGATCTCACTAATTTGCGTGCATCAAGGCATGGCTACAGGGAGGTCAGAGAGTCAAGTAGAGTTCACTACGGAACATCCACAGAAAACTCTCTGATCACAGAGACAAAACTATACATTCGTTAAAAACATGTAGCTTTTTTGTTTCATTTCACTTTACCGAAAGGTAAATCAAGCTAAATGCTAATGCGTTTACGAAAACGCTCGCTCTCTAACAAGGTTGTCTATTATTTCAATGTACACAATAATAAAAAACCTGCTCAAAGATTCGGTCACGTATACACCAAAGGACAACCTTTGTATTTACAGAGCACAGCAAACTTGAGAGCCAGTACAGTTATCCACCCTCATGCATTTGTTCATATACAATTTCTATACAATTTCTATAATAAAGTTCCCATTTCCTATTTGTCTTTCTCAAGCAGATCTTCCATATCCTCCCAAGATGATCCCAACCCAGATGATACTGTGGCGTGGGGGCCTACTGTATCACGCTACATGAGAGACACATCTGCAACACTAAGCCTCCCAGGTTCTTCTACGGATGTTCTTTGCATGCTACGGCTTCCCCACAGCTATGCTGCTCTCTCACGCTGCTCCCTGCCCACTGGAGCAGACACCAGGAGATCCCAGGGAGACAGCCTGCCCATGGAATTAAAGATCTTTAAACGGAAGAGTTAATCTACACCTGCACACTGTCCCTACTGGATACACCTCAAAGGTCTGCTTATAAAACAAAGCATGGAAATGTCCTTTTCCACTCCTCCAACTTGTGGGTAACATCTTTTATTTATCTATTTTTAACCTCTCATCGTTTGATTTTCTTGTGTGGCATTTCTAATGCGATTCTTTTTTCATATATATTATTTCATGCACAACAGTTCAAATGTTTTTGCTATGTTACGATGCATAACACATTGTGTATAAGTGAATACATGTATAGGAAAAGTCCATCATTGATTTGATGCAACAGAGATTTCCCAGCATAAGAGAAGTGTGTCTTACTGTGTGGATCAGGGATCATACATGGATCAGCTCAGTGATCAAGGTCCATATCTGGGAACAGTCAGTCAGCATTTCCAAACAGCTGGAGACTGAAAGTAGATTGACACTGTAAATCAGGGCTCGGTTCATTTGATAAATAGCTTTGGCGGATTTACTTTGGAACATTGCCTTGACACAGTCCTGTGGGACAGCCCTTTGCTCCATTATAAATTCTTGAGCAAGGAACAGTATATTCAGTCAATTAATTAAACACTCTCTTACTAGGTTTGGCTCAGGAGATTCTAAGAGAATTATTATCTGAGAGAGAAAATGAATGCCTCGGGTTAACACAGCCCTCAGACCTTAGTAGTAGGACGTTCTGGCTTCTTATCAAGCTATTAACTGACAATGGCCGAAATGTTTGAACCGTCCACAGAGGCACCAGTATCTCGCTCACACTATTTTTTCAGAAGTTGGTAAACTGACATGACTACGTGTGGAATAATTGCATTGCTTTGGCCGTTCGCAATCTCTTCTGACTGAGAGATCCATGGAACAAAGACACTTCCTCCCGACACACCCATAATCTGTAAAGCCTACCAATGTTGCCAATTAAGTGTATTTGTCGCTAGATGTAGCGATGTTTTACCTTCCCTAGCAAAAAAAAATCTTATCTTGCGACTTTCCACGAATCTGGCTAGCTCCGTTTTTGTTGTTGAGTAGGCCTAGCAGCAAAATAACCTGTTACCTCGGACTTCCACCCTGTTCTAGCGATCACTTAGGATTCCCTCCAGTGCTATTCAGTGGCGTTGACTACCCAGAGCACCTCAGTCCAGCAGAGGTCATTTGGAGGTGAGGTGCTTGCCACTCTGGCCCTGGTGTGTGGTTTACCGCGAGGGTAGAATGAGTGGGTAACAGCCTCCTCTTTCCACCACACTAAAATGAGTTTTGTTCTCCTGGGAGAATCTGTCATAGACAGGAAGAGTGCCCTGCGTTTTGTTGCTAGAGGTCCCGAGGAGCAGTTTTATTTCTCGTAAAATAAATAGATAGAAAAGTGCATCCTGCAATGCAGCTGGCCTGTTTGTGTCCCAAAGAAAATAATTGAAAAACGGCAGGCATAAATGATTTTAATTAAACATGATTAAACAGAGAAAATATCTATCAATTTTTTAAATGTAAAATGGATTCTCTTTTGAGTCAAACTCCCCTCAGGTTTTTGGAGGGGAGAAGAATGCCAATTACACACCTGGAGAACTCTTCACCAATCAGTGAACATCATTAAAACACAGATTAAATGTGTGTTGACTCCCAAAGAATCATAATGATGGAGGAGCTGTTTTGAGGAATCTCAGGTTGTATTATAGAGAGCCGCCATAAATCTCATAAATGGGATTTGTAATTGCGCATCTTTATCATTCTCATCATACTCTCCTTCAGGCTTTGATGTCCGTCACTTCAAGGCCTCTCAGACAGGCCCCCTGCCTCAGAACTGACTGGATCCCATTCACTGATCATTAACCAGTAAGGTTTTGGAGGAGTAACTTGATCAACGGCCACATTATCCGTACCCGTGTGACGGTATCCTCCTCACTCTCCTTTGTTGGCCCCACCCCCTGAGTGTTTTTTTTGCAGCTGGGTTGCACATCATGTCTTTTTGGGATGGCGCCAGGGCATGGGAGACATATGCTGTTCCACATCAGAGGCGGCGTGGCGGAGGCAAGGGCACGATGACAGTACGCATGGCTTGTTCCACTGGTGACCTCGGAGTACCCACACTCTGCCCACACACCATCTATCTCCAGGCTCTTTCCTCAAAAACAATAGGCCATTTTGTCTTGCCAGGCTCCATGCTGTGGAAATACACGTTATACTCTCTCTGTTAAAATGGACTGCACTATTTGTTTACAGTATCTTTTTTTCTTCTTTTGGTACCAATATATGCGTACATCTCAGCATACTCATACTGCAGGCTACATGTACAGCTAGTTTGCACTCAGCATTGAACAGCACAGTTTACACCGCAAACAAACTCATACAGTATCTATATCTTTTACTGTGTGTCATGTCACATTACAGTAATTAGCCTAGTTTGAGCGAAATGTCAGCACTCTTTGGCACACATGCAGAGCTTGCACGTAGGGAAGCTGAAAACATCGAGTGAAAGAGATGGAAGGAGAGTGTGCACAAATACACAACAACATCAAAATGATGGAACCAAAATGGAATCCAATTTAGAGCTAATCAGTGCTGTGCTAAAGTAGAGAGGATCAGAGGTGAAGTGGAACGGCATGTCTGATAAGATTCCGTGTGCACACATCACAGCCATTCTAGCCGTTCTGTGGAGAAGATTGAGATTGTTTGCTCCGGTTTGGAAATCACAAAAAGGACGATCTTATGTGGTATTTACCACAAAGAAATGATTGGTATGGATCAGGGATTACATTTCACACATATCATCATACAATCTTCGTGGGTGTTATTCTATGAGAAGTGACCATGAAGTGTTCAATATTTTGTTTGGTTGTTTGATCATTTATATTTTCTCAGTAACAGTATATTGTGGTATCATGATAAAAACTCATTGATACCAAATGTCTACAGTTTTATTATTTAAAATACATTGTTAATGTACATAAAATCATCAGTTTTCCTATTTGTTGTATTCCTATCTTGACTTGGGATCATGTTAAACATAGCTCTGTGGCTTGTTGCTAGGGTGACTCAGGTCATCCAACAGCACCCTTGCCCTCATCGTTCTCTCAATAGCCCACTCGCAGAGTCACTATTAATGTCTCCACTGTCCCCATACATCATGCTCATATTGGAAAGAGTGCACATTTAAGTTCATCATCACCTCTGTATTACACCAGGGGCCATTTCTCTCTTGCTGTCCTGATTTATGCTTTACTAATCTCCACAGAAGCTGCTCCTATAGCATGTCGTGTGGTACATGACCAGGATACCGAAGTGTCCTGTTATGAAACACTGCAGATGAGCTTCTCCTAGGGGTGTGTGTGTGGGGGTGTGTGTGTGTGGGGTGTGTGTGTGTGGGGGGTCTGCCCACCTGCTGCTCCTCTGCCCTGGGGAGCACTCTCAGGTTGGGTCCATTATCTTTAATGGACCCCCCTTTAATTATCTTTTAGTAAGTTTAGACACGTCAAACTATACTATACAAAAGCTGTCTAGTCTAACTATTACTAACTAATACTAAGGGGACAGGTATGTAGAATAAAATATATCTAAAGTATATGTGGTCTTGCCAGTGGTGGAGCCCGGTTATTCTGATCCACATGGTGGACCACATTGAATCAGGTCTCATTATACCACCCATACACATCATAAGCTGGTTATTTACCATTGGTTAATTCAGATTGTACAGGTCGCCTGATTGTGTTGCAGTGGCTCAGGAACATTTTAAACAATCAATGTTTAATGTGGCCTGGCAGTGTTTCGGGTCGAGGTTTCTTGTTTTCCTGTATGTAATTTGCACCAGGAAAACAGTCAGGAATAAATCTCCAGCTGTGATGAAAGGAAGGGGATTCATAATTCATAGGGTTGTAAATGTAGGCACACAGGCTATGTGGTGTTATGTAATAAAATACAGAATAATGATATTTAGGAATATGTTATCACCCTCTAATAGAAGCCAAGACGTTCTAATGAATTTAGAATGAATTGCTATACATATCCTTATGCATAAGCCCTCTTACTCAATATCCAGAGAGATAAAAATCAAGAAACTAAAATAGCAATGTGCTGCTTTCTTTGGGTAAGACAAGACTTCCATGTATCCACTACATTTGCCAAATTTGTGGGGAGAGATAGAAACATACATGTGAAAGATGGAGGGAAAAGAGAGAGAAATAGAGAGAGTGAGAGAAGCAATAGCACCCTGGGGAATAGGGAGAATATTCCTTTGTTCTTGTGCCACACAGAAAAAGGCCACATCAATGAAGTTGACTGTTTCCAGAATAAATATATGAAAAAATACAGGGAAAGAGTGAGAGGGAGATCCGTTTGGGATTCTGGAAGGGTCTCAGCCCTCTCCACCACTCGACCATCCTTCCAGTGAACACAAAGAGCATTATGCATGAAGCACATAGGGTCTGTGAGCACGCACTCTGGCTGTCACCCTACTCTACAACACAATGTCACCAAGCCATCCTTTCTGCCACACAGTACTGCATAGCACAAGAAAACATGTGGATCAATGAGGGGTTAAGAGGTGATAATCTCCCTCGTCCTCCGAGCAGTCATTGAAGTGTGATTAGAGCCAGTCACCTCTGAGGTATGACAGGGTCCTCTCTCTCTCTCTCTCTTTTGAGGATTTAAACTATGCAGAGAGTTTAAAAAGGAGACAGAAGGTGATGTGTCGTTTCCTTTTGAAGTTTGAGGAAAGTGCTTTTGTCACATTTCTTAGACTACAGCAGTCTCAAGCTCAACCTTATCCCTGGGAATGTTCCTGGAGGTATGTATACGGAAGGGTAAAGCTTTGTTGTCACTTAAGAAAATATTATTACCGCTGTAGTTAAATCTGGCAGTGAACAGACTCCGATGAGTAGATAAAAACTACTGAAAAGGCGACAGGCACAAAGTACTCTGAAAATGTTCAAAGCAGAGATCGAGACCATGCAATTTGTGTTTGTTTCCCTGTTTCCCCACACCTTTTTCTGATTCAATAGACATCATCTCAACGTGAACAGTATTTCACAATGCTTATAGTATCAATTATCCAAGTTCCCTGACTAGCTCATTGCTGAACGAGTCCCTGTTCATACTATGTTTGACATGACAGTCTTTAGTACCACAGGTTACCACAGTTGATTGTCTCACTACGTAAACCTCCAGGTTATTTACTCTTGTACATGAAGAAAAGGCACAGAGGCACCACCTTATCCACCTCGCTATAAACCAGCACCTGCCAGAACAAGTGTGCAAAGGGTTTCAATTTCTCCGCAGATTCTCAATAAACACCATATATCTTGGTAATACAGAGTCCCTATACAGATATTCAATAAACACCATATATCCTTCTAATGGATCTGCCAGGACAGAGTCTGTAAGATGGGTGAGGTTTCAGAGGGGAAACACGCATGTCGCTTACAATTCTGCCGCCTCCGCATCCAGGACTAGAGCCAGTTCAGACAAATATTGGTTTTGTGTCAAAAAGCCACTTGAAAGTTGGATGTGTTAATCTTCTTGCTAATGGCCTTGTGAAGGGCTCCTTAATATTCTCCCCCCCAGTCTCCTGCTACAGAGTATGTCTCCACAAGGTTAATTAGTAGAGTGTCCCCTGAGGTTCCCCAAGTGATGTGGGCTTAAGATAGTGGAGGAGGTGCCTCTACACAACACTGGCAAACAAGGTTAATAGGCCCACCAATAACTCTTTATTTCCCTCACCATACAATGTGTGGCTTACTGTTCCTGCATCTGCTATCGAGGTGTAAAGGTTATGTCTCAGGGGATTGTTAGTGTATACAGTAGCTATGAGGGGGATATTCAAAGTCCTTTAACTGTGACGTTCTTTAGCAAACTGGACCTTGTTCACTAGCTTCATTACAAATATGAATATCAGAGTCATTACAGGGAAACTGCTTTTTTCACGTAATAATCACTGCACACGTTCTTCTGCTTCGTTTCAAACTGGCTGGTGTATTTCCTCAGCCAGGGACGGCAGCAAAAGGCGAATCAAAGAAATGACACAATGAGAAATGTGCTGAGAAATGTCAAAGGTCGTCATGTCACAAATGACTTTGCATTCAATGTCCCACATGATATCTCTCTCGTTGAATAAAGCGTGTCTGCCTGCTCTCCAAGGAGTTGTGCCCTGCGGGATCAAAGGACATCACCACCACCACCACCACCACCACTGGGATCTTGGTAGGCAATAGCATGGTTTAGTGCACCAGTATGCCCCAGAGCACATTCCTAACTGCTTTGATATGTTGACATTTCCTTACATGTACTGTAACTACATAGTGAACCGTCTGCATTTACATTGCGGGATGGATGCAACATGGATCATGATAATCCAGATGGCACAAAAAGTTCAAAGCATTTGCTTCAAGTTTGAAGTGCCCCTATCATGTTTACCATGTTGTCACTTAGTTAGCACAGAAGCCAACCTGTCTCTCTCTCTCTCTCTCTCTTTCTCTTGCGTTCTCTCTCTCTCCCCTTCTCTTCTTTGGTGGCCCCTGGTACATGCGGTGTTATTCCCAGCCGAGAGAAAGGGATAAGAGAGATCCTGCTGCTCTGCTGAGGTCACGGGCAGGATTGAAGCTGGTCTGGTGCAGGTTTGTGAGGGAATGAAAAGCAGAGGAGGAGCGGGTAAGAGTCTTAAGTATGACCGGGTCCCCCTTTGGTGATGAAGGTAGCACAGCGTGCACTGAGAAGTTTGAGAGAGAATTTGGCTTTCTGACTTTCTCATATGCACTTCTAAGCAGTTTATCTGCCTCGGTTGGCCTGGTGTGTGTCTCCGTGTGCTTGTTTGCGCAGCAGTGTGTGTGTGTGTGTGTGTGTGTGTGTGTGTGTGTGTGTGAATGTCTATGTGTGTCAAGGTATCATGCTTGGCATTGGTTCATGAATGTCATGCTCCCCACCGCAGTAGGCCATGCTGTGTGTATGTGTGTGATATATTGGAGCCTAAAGGAACAGAGCCAACTCTTGAAACAGCACTTCAGATGTCATCTTTATACTTGTAATGTTGGGTTTGTCAGATGTTTTTGCTTGTGACAAGAACGCACACTTGGCACATCTACTGTCACATAAGCTCCATTTCAACATCAGTCTGCTTCTAAGGTTTTGGCAGCAGTCAGGACATGGTTCCAATTTTGCCCACTTAGCATCCACCTCCATAGCTAATCTATCCAACAATACCCCAAAATGACATCTTTATTTATTCACTCTTTTGTTGGCCTTATTTCTGACCCTGTTCTATTCAAGGTTTATTACTGAGGAACCTGGAACAGCAACACCACATTTCAACTTAGACAAAGACCTATGACTACACAAGTCTCCATCCATGGAAATGATCCTATTCTACAGGTGAACAGAGGGGTCCCAGCTGAAAGAGTATGGAGCTGTGGGAGCCATGAGGGTCTGGGAAGCACATCTCTGGGACATGCACGCACCACTGCGGTATTGATTCACCCTTCCCTCAGAAGTTCACAAAGCACTCCCACCCTTTACCAATGCAAGCACAATAGTGACAGTAGGTACAATAATGTCAAAGAAGGAATTCAAAGTTTGACAAAAACTTTGGGGAACTGTTCCCACAGTTGGGAGCTAAGGAGGAGGGCTCGAGCTCATACACATGCACTACTGTGACATCACTAGAAAGTAGTGCCTAAAAAAACGATGACTAATTATGTATGCCTTCTGTTGTAGATTATCAGAAGACGTGCTAAGCACGATGACCATGCGCTCTGCTCTTCTGATCTCTATCATAGGTCTTAATGGTATCGCTCTCCCATTTTAATTTTTCCTCCAGGCAGCAGGTTTACTTTCCCTGTGACTAAGCTTCTAGATTCTCTGCCTGTTGACTCAGCAGTTAAGTGCATTAATTCCTCGTCTCTCTGACTCATTTGGTATTCAGGCGGACAGAAAACAAGGCTTTCCTCTGGCTGCCTAATGCCACATAAATCTGTAAGCAAACACATTATAAAACATAGTGTGAAACTGTAGCTTTAACAACACCATAACAACTCTGGCAGCCATTTTGAAACTCTTATGAAGTGCTTGGAGTGCATATACATATATTCATGAAAGCGTCATGGCACAGCCAAGTCACTGAGAACAACTGGCAAGCTGAATCTTTTCTCTTCTACACAGAGACAGATAATGGGCACAGGAGTGTGGAATTCATGAAATAAAATGAACCTATTTGCATCGAGTGAGAGGAGACTGGGCGCTGTCCTGCAGACTGGGTGAGTGAGAGTTCGAGAGCAGAGTCTCTTTCCCTGGAAAGAGAGGTTTTGGACAAGCAGAGGGCCTATGATCAGAGGGGTTCATGGTGTCCAGCCGCAAAAAAGTGCAAAGGGGGATGGAGGATTTTTGGTAGGGCTTCTCGCTCTCTCTCTTAAACCTTGCTGGTCAGCCAGCTGGGGTAATGAGTTGTGTTGTCAATGTATCATTGAGTGCAAAATGGGGGACCCAAGATTATGTACTCTTTTTTTAACCTGGGGTCAGACAATGGGGTTAACAAACAGATCCAATTGACAGTAAGAGAGAACTAATTGAAAAAGTGATAGGAGATGAGAGAGAGAGAGAGAGAGAGAGAGAGAGAGAGAGAGAGAGAGAGAGAGAGAGAAAGAGAGAGAAAGAGAGAGAAAGAGAGAGAGAAAACTAAGAACGAGATAAAGGGAGAGACAGCAGACTCCACTGGGCAGGCCCAGAGTGTCAACCCCACGCAGCGAGCCCTGTGGGTTGTTAGTGAAACCCCCCACTGGTGGGTAAGTGTGAGGGAGGGGTGAGAGCAGACCGCTCTGTCCTCTGGGAGCTGTGGCTCACAGTCTGCAGCACTCTCAGTGCTTAAAGCCTGCGGAGTGGAAACTGACTATGGATTATTGAGGGAAACCACAAAGCACTTCAGCTGCCCCCACATTCACACTCTCCTCATGGGAAGGAACACGAGGAGTGGGAGAGATGGGATGTGCAACATAATTATCACCCTCTCACTGTTGGAAGGAACACAGGTGGAACGGGAAAAGTAGGAGTTTCTAGGATGCTCTCAAAAGACTGAAAAGCTCTTAAATGTACACCAACTGTCACTTGTTGAAGTGTGTGCTACTCAGGAACTGAATGGAAACATGGCCTTGTATGCTCTTCAATAGAGCTGTTTGTGGAATCAATGTGTTTGACTGCACATGTTTTGCTGACATACATCAATTTAGTTAATCTGTGGCCACTGCCCACATGCTCTCCAACCCTATTCCATTCTCTCTTTTTCCTTGCACTTTTAAATTTCCACGTTCACTGGTAACTTCCTTCTTACTGTATTTTCTTTTGATACAGTAATTATATGTAAAAATATGAAATGTGTCCTCATCATTATTATCAATGGGATATTCCATTAGAGTCGAATTGACTGTACGTGCTTCCAAGAGAACATTGGTACAAGTGACAGCACAAGAATTTCTCACCGTTTCCCCCAAACTGCACAGCTCTGATTGATAACAAGCATTGAGCTGGTAGGATATAGATGGAAACTCTTAGTTTGTTAATGAGGAAGTATTTTCATCATGTGAGTAACATAGCTTGTCGGAAGAAGCATGACGTTTTGCCCACCAGGGACGAAACACAGACTTGTTCTGTAGGAGAGAACAACATCTAAATGAGAAATGTTGAATTGCATCAGTCAGGGGCATTGGTATTCTGACAGGCAGGTCCAACCGAGTGAAAAGTAAAAACCTAAAGCCTGAAATGTTCAAGTGAATCACCTGTCAATCACTCTAGTTGGGTTCGTCTGTTGAATTTCCATGAGTTAAGATTTCCCCAATTTATAACAACAATGCGCCAAAGCAAAGGCATTATAATACATTAAGCATCATTTGTTGATGGTCTCAAATATTGTCCGTTTGCATCTTCTTTGGTGTGACTCATAACATCATTAGCAGTAGAAAAAGTCTGACACCCAAAAAGAAGATTTTATTTGGTAGAATGGACCACTGACTATCAAAGCTCTGCCTTACAAAGAGTGCATAAACATAGAATAAACATGAAGCAAACTCTTCCTTGTTTGCCATTGCAGAATGGTGCAAACTGACACATGTCAAATGCGGAATAGATTTCAATTCAGCAGATTTGTTTATTTGACCGAAACAGGGTAGCAGAAAACACATTCATCTTGTGTTTTTATCATTCCCTCCTCCCGCCTTCTCTCTTCCTGCCTCATCTGCTGACACTGATGATTTCTAAGTGTGAGTGTCTCACTTCTCTCCCTCTCTGTGTGTCATAATCACTGCTCTTTATGATCACTTTGCCCTATTTGCCCTTTAAAGATGCCATGTGTAATGAGTGCTCTGGAGAGCTGTGTGAGTGGGCTATTTGTCTATTCAGTCAAGCTCACACATCCTACGCATTCACTCATACACCCAGACTCCATACGTCTACTGATCAGTGTCTGTCTGCCACGCAAGGTCACTGTGGGGATTGAGCTGGATAAAGGTTTTTCTGTCGCATGGCTGCCTACATCATCATTTTTTAAAATGTATTTATTGGCCTACATTGAAAAAAATGAAAAAACAATTTCTTAAGCGAAATCCTCGTGCCCTGTGGGGAGTTATTTGCCACCGCTCGGTTTATAAACAATAAAAACGTTTTATTGTGCGGGATACACCTGGAACACGCCTGGAACGGGAGCAAAATCTGTTACAGGAAGTGAGCAATTCGATCAAAACACCCGACTTCCGTCAGCCGACCTATGAGCTCTTTGAATTGGTAGCACATGTTTCTCCACTGCTTTCGTCGGCATTAATATGGCAGCATCCATGGCATCCCAGGCTGTAGTGAGAGCACTGCGTGAAACAACCTCGAAACACAGATTATTTGACAAATTCAAGGTAGAACTTATTTTTTAAATATACAAGTTTTGATTTGCATGTCACATCTGCTTGTTCATTTGGTTTGCGTTGGCTGTCATTGTAGCGAGCTAGCTAACTAGCACCATCTGCTTTCGTTTGACACTTAGCTAGCTACATATCAAAGTTAAAACTGTGACGCAACTACATCTAACGTGGACGTTAGCTAACAGTAACAGTTCGTGAACACCCATACTGTACGGTTGTCTTGTTTGTTGTTTATGCTAACGTTGTAAGACAATATGCATTAATAGTGTCCTCTTGTTCAAGTTTAGCGAGATGAGTACAAAAGTATTGTAGCTAGCTTGCTAGCTGCCTATTTAAAGTTTACTTTTGATCTCTTGGATTGACTCATTATTGGCTACTCAATCTGTGAGTCTAATCTGCAGCTAGTAAACTACCACCAGTCAGTGCTGTATAGTGTGGTGACAGTTGTGACTGTCAGTTAGTGCTTCTCTCCATGATTGATTGGTAGATGCCATTGCACAGAAATCTGGAAGCTATGAAAGACGGGGGACTTGAGCCTTGTTCT
Source organism: Mallotus villosus (assembly GCA_903064625.1). Lineage (NCBI taxonomy): Eukaryota > Metazoa > Chordata > Actinopteri > Osmeriformes > Salangidae > Mallotus > Mallotus villosus. The sequence continues at coordinate 115,851 of CAEFZP010003311.1, forward strand.
GCCTTGCGTTTCCATCTCTAGATAGCGTGTTCATCATGTCAAGGACAATGGGTTGCAGAGGCTCAAAAGTCATAGCAAGGCAAATGGTGAAGTTTGGCTATAATTTCTTCCACAACAGTAGTTCTGCACAAACTCTGTTGTCCTGATAATGAAGGATCACTGACATACTTAGTGACAAGCAAGGGAGAGTCAATGTTAAATTGTTATTCAAGTAGGTAAATCATATACTTTTTCCTGTCAAAGTGCAGACATGAAACCCTTGAACCCAACTGAATAGTTGGATTTTAGCTTGCTGATAGTGGCCCCGGGGACGAAACGCAACTCACTGAACGACTGAGTAAAGGTCACAGGCTCACTGCAGCAGCTGAAACTATCCTCACATGTTTTTTAGCATTTTTATTATTCAGTCACATTGAAAGGGTTTCAAGTTAGTTTCTCTAAAGAAACATATTTTTTAAGTATGTTGCATAATCACAGAGTACCATTTCACTTCTACAACATGGCAAACATTCAGGCAGTACTACTTGATCTTGTTGAACTGACTAAATAAATGGCAGTAAAAAACATCAATATAATCAAGGGTTGTTTATCTGTTGTTTGTCAAAACACATACCTTGTTTGAAGGGATACTGCATGTCTGTGTGTGGTTGGACTTTGTGAGACTACTGTGTAATATTGTTCTTGTGCAAGACGATCTGCACAGTTTAGGCAAAAGTTAAACGTTTCTGGTTGTAACAACTTACTTAAAAACTTGCCTTGTTACTTCTCAGAAGCAGTTCTCAAATAAGGACCGCCCACTAAGCAAGTTTTTTTAAATTCTACATAATTAATGGGTTGCAGTGCACTATGATCCCTTGCGTAACACCTGCGGTCTGCATAGACCCCCTAGTATGGTAGTTAGTCCAGAGTGCTTACAAAGCATATTTCTTCATCTCGATGGTATAATGAGACTGTAGTTGCTAGGGACTAGCTTTTAGAGGGTTCAGATAATGAGAAAGCACGCAGTGCCAAGTTATATTAGGCAGCACACATCTTTATGTAAAACATCTTCTCTAGAGTTTTTTTTAAAAAAACATTTTTATCTAAAGATGATGGATGCATATGAGATTAAAGTGTCACAGAGGTAGTCTTTTGGTTAGCCTAAGGGTTCACCTCTTGATACACATGGTGTAGCGTTGCATTTTTGTAGGTTTAGTGTTATAACTCAGTAATGCTCTTTATTTTGAATGATGTTTTATGTGTGCTTATTGCTTATGTGTTAAGGTTAGTGTTCTGTCAAAGTGTTTCTCAGGGTTAATTTGCTCCTTGACACCTCACTGCCTCACTACTGGTGTTCCCACTTCATCTACATACCATCCTCAGTGCAATCTGCAGAAACCTGGCTGTCTGCCAGTGCTCCAAACAATTCATTGCTTTACTCAGTGACCGAACGCCTTGACTTTTACGCCACCGCTTTGCCCAAGGGGTGAACTGCTACAAAACCTCCAAAATCGTTTAAATTTGATCTTCGCTGGACAAAGCATGTGCTTCTGATACTGCACTCCCGTATTCGTGTTTGTAGCTGCTTCAGACAGTTAGGCCTATATTCTTTTTCTGTGGCACATTATTGTAGCCTAGTTTGGTTGACAGACACGTATTGTCAAAGGTTTGCTCAACAGGGTATTACTTTTGCTACGATTTTGTCGATAGCAATGTGACAAATATTTCAGATGGAAACTGAATGCTGTATGAGGTGCATCATATAATGGAATGTGATGTTTTATTTCTTCCTAAAATCAAATCTATAGAGTTCTTGTCTGCACAGCAAGATAATCCTCAGGGCTGGTTTTCGTTGCACCGCTGTACTGAATTTGTGAATGTTTGCTGCGTTTTTGAAGGTGTGTCACAGCTCTGTGGCCCCACAGTGCTGCAGCCCTGCGTTGCGAAGGGGCGGGGGGAACGGAGGTCTGCTCAATGAGACTGTCCTGAATATTTTACTGAGGGGGTGGAGGGCCTGCGCGCTGCGACAACTGCTGCTGGAACTTCAAACGGCGGGCAGCATCCCCATCTGTCTACAGCAAGAACACATTTCCATTTCCTCCCCGCAAGGGATACAGTAGACCAAGTTAGCTCTAACTGGATTTGAATATCGTTTCGCCAAGGTTAATAGTCATTTCTGTAGCTCGTAAGAGATGTTTAGGGGTTTTCAATCATTTAGACCGGCTATAATCATTTGGAATATTTGGCAGCTTCGTAAGTGCGGTAGCAGTGACATCAACCTTGGTAATCCTGTTCATTCTTCTGATGTGTGAAGTATTGACCATTATGCTGCAATTACTCAAAGAAATGGCAGAATCGAAATGTGTGGACAGTTAAAAGAGAAAGGTAAAAAATGCTATTTAGTTCTGGAATTTAGCTAGTTGGAGGTATAGGACTACCATCATATCAGTGCTTAGCAATGAGCCTTCTCACCTCGTCTCCCCCAACTCTTATCTTTCCTCTAGACTTGGCACCTGTATACGGGGATTCATACGATTGTTTCCTATTAGCTATGCTAATTGCTAAGGTACTATCTGTCAGTGGCTCAGCCAGGGTTTGTTTTTCTCCTAAGCCTGTCTGCTTGAGATTAGGCCCCACCCAGCCGAAGACTTGCCGACGATGCGAATCGCAGTGATCTTAATCCTTGTTCCATGCTCCACTGCTCCTGCCTCCCTTTTTAAGTTGACCACAGCCACGCACCCTCAGGCAGACGTCATCCCTCCCTCCTCCATGCTCTAATGGAGCCTCTTAGATCCCCCCTCTGTCATGGACAGAGCTCAGGCATGACCTTGGCTTCTGCTCATAACCAACCAGAGATGTGGTGAGGGGCCTTTCATTTATGGGATGGGAGGTGCAGGCAGTGAGTTAATTCATCACTCGGTGGCCATCCCTCCTGGAGAAATATGGAAATATCCAAATACTGCCTGTAGGGTTGTCATTTCTTTCAGTGCATGGAGATTGTGTTTGCGTCGAACTGTAAAGGCCTTTGCACACTGAGTCCGAAATAAGTGTCAAATGTTTCGCACGTTAAAAAATAAATACGACCTCACGTTATGTCAATCGTGCTTACACACTGCCTCCGAAACCTTCGTCCGTCGAGTTTGATTTTCTGCATTTTTAAGCATCCATAGCCAGCATTTTGAGAGTTTCGCACTGGCTAATGAGTTTTGTGTGGTGCTCGTGCTCCACCTACCTTGATTTGGTTGGTTTGGGCCTTTCCATCAGCTCAGGACATCTGCTCCAGGTCATGATGTGGCTCCTGGGTATGACCATGGGTTACAGTCAGAAAGGCAGTCCACAGCTACAGAAGCAGAGTGCCATACTGGGGAAGTGCCATACTGGGGAAGTGCCATTAGCAAATTGAACCAACTTAAAGTTTTAAATTAAGCCATCATCTGAGTTCAGATGAAGAAGGCGCATAAGGTTATCAGACGTGTGAAGAAGTGTTGAACACGAGTTCTGTCAACAACTTCCAAATACTTCATTAATTGAAAGGAGCAGAATGTCTGGTTTTGTCCAGAATTACTGGAACTTTCATTTGAATTGCAACCTAAATGTTTCATGGTGCATACCAGTGCTACTTTGGATGTTATATGCCTGTGGAGATTAACAGATGATTCACATTGGCCTGTTTGTGTTGCAAATTTAAATCAATTCTGCCTTTCTGCTTCCCATATCCTTAAGTGTGTGTGTCACCTCTATCACTGCTAACTATGCAGCAGCTGTCTAATTACAATGCAGCCTATCTTTATGAGTCAAGACCAAGTAGCAAACGGCCTCCTCATTAGTGGAAAACATTTTACTGCAGTCAGGACAGCAATGATTTTTTATCTCGGGAGTGTGCCAGTCTACGATTCTGGCTCAGCTTGTGTAGGCCTAAGTGGACACGGATTAAGGTCCTCTTTAAACTCTGCCCGGATGGTTAGCTAAATGGAGGGAGAAAGAGGCATGAGTTCAGAACCTGAATGGGAACAAATCAATTAGGTACAATCGGTGAACTGGCAATGTGTTAATTTCTTAAACATTTGATAATACCCCTTAAGGAGCAACCCGCTTAATTAACTCTGAGGCCGTTCGTCGGTGCTAATTAGGTGGAGTCATTTCAAAGGGGTTAGGGCCTGGCTATGACTAGTAATGAGGATTTTAACCCTGTGAGACATATGGGGACGATACACCATTAAGAGCTAGTCAGACTTCTCTGGAAGCTGATGGGTTTTTATATAATTGGGGTAAAGTTCAGACCTAGAGACAATTTATCTGTAAGGTGTTTGGTAAATATATAAAATGACTAAATGTGCTCCTTCTAGGCTAAGTGGAGAATCGCTGCACAACTCGCCTAGCTTCTGGCATCATTCCTAATAGAACATTCACTGTGCAGATAGAGTAGAGTATCTTTTCAAAAGACTACTTTTTTACAAAATACCTTGATTGTGGTCCAATAATCTTCTCTTCCTCCTCCCAAAGCAAGGCCTAGTTCATACAGATTTGTGCATAACCCTTAATGAATACGCCTGTTTACAAGGAGTTCCCCTGTTAGTGGAGAGCATCTGTTTTCCAGGTATTAGCTATGACTGACGAATCAATTCTGTATTGAAGTAGCGAGTGTGTTTTCCCTCCGCTAATGGAGCGTCACTATGTCCAGCCTTTAAGACATGCTAATGATGATGGTCTCTTCCTGATAGGGAGTCTAGTCATCCACCCTGGCTGGGGATCACTGTAGCCTCTCCCTTCCTGTCTCTGCTGCTTTGATACAGCCCACAGCTCAATATGCAGCAGGTGAAGGCATTTCTTATTCATTATAAAAAGTTAAAGCTAAGCACTTCATGAAATACTACCTCAAGATTTTGCATGTGAGGGGGGTGAATGAGCGACGAAGTTGGCCTCTCTGTCAGTATTCTACGAGGTATTGATTTTTTCCTCGGCCGTTTTGCATGGTTCCTTTACTTCATCTATCAATGCTCGGTGTTAAACAGGTCAGTGTAACTGTATGCTCTATCCTCCATAGGTTTATTAGGAATGACCTTTCCTCAATAAAACCATGGCTTTATGTAGCGGTATCTCCAGATTGTCCAGGCCTGCTTGACAAGGCCACCATTATTTGACATTGATAAGATGCTTACTAGGCTGTTTGTTGATTAGTGGTAGCAGTCCAGACCATGGCAGTAGCTTCTGTCTTACTGAAAGCTGAACACACCTCTCTTGCTGTGTCAATCCTTTGTTTTGTGTTAATGTCACTGCCTGAGTAGCAAAGCAGCATTGCCCTAAAGTTCTAAGGCCGATCGGTGAAGGTGATGAGCTGCTTTGTAAGCTTGTTGAGTAAATGAAGGCTTATGACTCTAATAAACGTCCCTGGGAATCGGAGAAGCCTATCAGAGTTAAATAAAACGGGGGACATTCTGACATTGAGCCTTCCTTTTAATAATAAATCAAGATCCTCCAGACTATAATTTGACTCCATAAACCTTGAGAGGGACAAACTGTGAGAGGTGGGTCTTTTTCTGATGGTCACTTTGTACTGCACTTCCATCTGGGTGTGTCAGTAGGCAAACACTTGGACTACTCATTGACATTGTGTGACCCTATCTCTCGGAAACAGAAACATACTGCGCATGGTAAGCTCTGGTCTGAGCCTCTTGAGAGTAGACCTGATGGTGCTTTTTACCCTGACTTTGCTGAAAGCCATATGGGGAAGAAGGAGAGAAATCTAAGAGATGGGAGGGAGGAAGGAGGGGAGCGTTTTTCACCCGGTGCATCAGTGACACTGACGGTGCAATGTGATGTAGCTGCTGCCACAGCACTGACTGTCCTCTCCATGTCTTTGTGTACAACACTCTGAGCGTTCTGTGGCCGTATGGCCGTGCGAAAAGACAAGCCTTACTCAGCGCTTTCAACTACTTCAACAATAGTTGACTACGACTACTTATTTTAATTTTTGTATCACTTTTGAATGTAAGAGCAGCATGACTGAGGAGGCTAGCTTTTGTTAAAATACTGAGCGAAATGTTCTAGTTTCACGTCACAATTGTGAATTGAATGGACAATTCCTTTAGCTAAAGTCTGCAAAAATGCGGAATAACAAAAAGGTTGCATAAAGGTCTGGGAAAGAGCCCTCGCACACTTGACGATTTGACACTTGACAAGAACACGCCTCAAAGTCTGTGAGGGTGGACATTGGGATTGGGCCTAACCGTTCGTAAAGTCTGTGTTGATTCTCCGACGCATGGTGGCGCATTGATTCAGAGCGTTCACAGAGAGAGGGGGCTATTCACAGACGGGTCCGTTGTAGAGAGAGAAACAACTGAGCTAGGCAAGAAGGGGCTGAGAATCCCCTTCCCATCTATGCTTTCTCAACATTGGTCTTGTTAATGATGATGAAGGCACTGACTTCTTAAACGCAACGAGTGTTGTCAGTTGGATGAGAAAAGTGTATTAGTGGCCCAAGTGATGCAGCCTTGTTTTTAAACTAAAAATAAATAAGGTGTTTGCCATTACACTCCTGTGCTCTTAATATTCTGTGATGACAGACTTGACATTCAAATCATTCAGCTCACTCCCATGAAAACAGGAATTATGAACTGCTTCAGCATCTTCACACCCCATCTGGAACCCAGTGACAATCTTTGCAGATACACAGGACTGAATACTAAAACCTTTCCACTAAACATTTACAATTTAATTCTAATCAAACCTAACTGTGGGGGTTTGTGATGGGGACTGTCCTACATGGAGGGTCCTGTCTGAGTGTGTGGCAAGGCTGAAGACAAGGGGGTTTCTTCATGGTCCAGTGACATGCCTGGACTTGGCAGCCCGGTAACTCGGGGTTTGTGCACTCCTTTGGGTGTACACATCGTCATTAAATGTGTGTTGCTGTTGTGTGTTCTCATTTGTAATGAAGCTCATTTCAAGTTTTGTAGTGAGAGGAGAGAGGAGAGAGGAGAGAGGGGAGATGGGTTCACTGATGCATATCCTCAGAGGTTAAGTCTTCCAGTTGTAATTTCCAGGAGCAGAGTTATTGCCTTTTATGTTTTATGACTCTGCCGCAGAGGAACATTCTCAGAATGAATGAGACCTGCTCCCCGTGCTCTCCCTTTTGTCACGCCACTTAATGAAGAATCTAGCACAGCCTCCCTCCCTCCCTCCCTCCCTCCCTCCCTCCCTCCCTCCCTCCCTCCCTCCCCGTCCCTCCCTCCCTCCCTCCCTCCCTCCCTCCCTCGCCTCCCTCCCTCCCTCCCTCCCTCCCTCCCTCCCCCTCCCTCCCTCCCTCCCTCCCTCCCTCCCTCCCTCCCTCCCTCCCTCCCTCCCTCCCTCCCTCCCTCCCTCCCTCCCTCCCTCCCTCCCTCCCTCCCTCCCTCGTATGAACTGCCTGTGTGTGTTTATGGCTGTCCCTGTGTGAGGATCCCGTGTATGGCAGCAAGCCGGCTGCAGACTGGTATTTAACGTTTCTGGCTAGGTTGCCTCCTGAGTGCTGATGAAGATAATTACTGTGGAGTGAGAGTCCCAGGGGACAGCAGCTGCCTGCCTGCCTGCCTGCCACCACTTACTACTGTCTCCTGGGGCACGCCTGCAGCACATCCCTCCGCTGCCACCGCCTCACAGAACTTATGACTTACACAACTTCACCACTACCAAGGCCGACTAGCGCTAGCTACCATCCTGGGACTCCGTACGCTTTCATCAGAGATTTTGGTGCGAGGACAAGCTCACAGCTCACAAGGTTATTTTTATTCCCCAAATAAATATAAGATGAATGTCTCTTTCATGCAGGTGATGCTCTGCATCAGTGCTGCCTTTTGCATTGTCTTGTCAAAGTCTCGACTTGCATTTGTGAGCTGAGATGAGCAGGAACATCGTCCATCTTTTGTGTAGTTGGTCTACACTGTGAACAATCTGCATCTTTTTTTCATGTCAAAAGAAGAAAAAACTTATGACATATGTCTAGTAAAACCAGTGTTGCTATGCCAAATCGAGATGTGCTGCCTGTGACGACCTGTTTTAGTCCAACAGTGCATGAGACTTCACCGTCACTTCAGTGAGCCCAGATGTATTTTCAGCTTAGTGCAAGCAGAGTGCCTTTAACCATACCTGTCTGCATGTGGCCGCAGTGATACAAGGGGCCGTCTGAGCAGTGGTCCCGTGGTGAAAAGGCAGGCTAATCCAGATGCTATCGGAGTGTGTGACAGGTGGAAGTGCTGTATCCGGGTCTCTGCACTGTGTTCTAAAGTGCTGTGGACGTCTTAGTCCGCTATTGTTTGGCCCATGGTAACTGTCAGTGCCTGAAGGGATGCCCGTAGCCCCATTTCCCATTCACAAGCTGTTATTTTCCCCAGCTTTTTCTCATCTCTCCTCCCCTTTCCATCCCTCTCTGCACACTCTTTGACAGAATAGCAATTTTTTGATGGGCCTGCCCTGAACTAAGTGTAAAGTGTGAAGTGTAACCTGCCACTTGTTCTCCAACTGTTTAGTAGGTATGGATGTGGAATCCGTTCCGGTGCTTCAAAGTTGAGGAGCATTAACTTCCTGTCTCTCCCACGCTTTGGCAGTGCTGTCGGTTCAGATTCACGTGGACTCACTGCCCTACACTATAGGGAATGACTAATTGCTTTCTAAAGAATGCTCCATTTAGACAAGCCCAGATATCTTGACATTGGTGGTGGTAGTGTGTCAGGATTGCCTTTGAAACAGGCGGTTTAGTACCCTGTCTTGTGGCCTGAGCTGGTGGCATTCCATCTGTCAGTCAAGTGCCACATCATGGGGCCCACCTGCCCTCCCCTCACCCCACAACACAACCAGCAGTGTTCAGTCTACAAGGTGATTGAGGCGTAGAGTAAATGGGGACTTGCAGAGTAGCCCAGAGATAACCCCTGGCTGGTCCAATAGGCACACAGAACAGGGGAACTTGTTCCTGCTTGCCTTCGAGCTGTACGATATGTTCTGCTAAAGTGAAGTGGACAAGTGGGTTCAGGAAGGAGGGAGGGGAGGATACTCTTTGGTGCAGTTCAAGGAGAAGCGAATGATGCACACACACACACACACACAATAACTCTCAATAACACACAAGCACACACATACACACACCCACACACGCTCGGCACACACAGCACAACCCATAGAATGCCCCCTCACCCTCAACACACCAATTTACAATCCTCAATGGGAAATTCAGGGTTTTTGTGTTTCTTGCCCAACTCACAACGAGGTCAAGTCTCTTGTCTTTTCCTTTGAAGAGCTTGAACGTCTTAATACTGTGTTCAGGAGGAGAACAGACGGTCTTTCAGTGGAAGCCATGCTGAAGAAATTCATTTTAAATGCTTAATGTGGAGCTATTTTAATTTCTGCCCTGCCATTGAACTCCTCCATTCAACTCCTGTTGCCTGGCGTGGGACGCCTCAGAGAACTCAAAAGGTTCATGCAAACATGGTCTTTCCACAGGACCATAGGACACACTCAGGACAAACAACATGACTCACTGATTGCCTTCATGACTGTATTCAGTAGTGCGAGAGAGAGAGGTCCGATCTGTACAAGCAGTCTCTCCCCTTTCTGAGAAAGCAGGGCATTTTGGTTCTAATGAAGTCTCTAGTGCTGAGTGAGTTAGAGGGGCCTGTTATGGGGAAAGCATGCTAAACAGACTGGCAGCAGGAAAGGGCAGACTGTTTTCAACATTAGTAGTGGATTACCACACAATGCATCCCGCTGTGTGTTGAACCATCAGAGATGTGCAAGCCTTTCTCGCTTACCAGGAATATTTCCTTTTAACGAAGGACCACACCAATGGAGGATTGGCCTGGATGTAGGCACAACATATCACTGATTATTACTCATTCATGGATAACTGCCACGCATGCATTTATTAGGAAGTTGTTTTTATGTTGGCCTCTCGTCAGCGCCAAGGGGTTAAACAGGGTTAGAGTTCCCAGTCCTTGATGACAATGAGCTGCGCTACATGTCCTCCCTCTCTCCCTCTCTTCTCTCTCTCTTCTCTCTCCCTCTCTCTCTCTCCCTCTCTTCTCTCTCTCTCTCTCTCTCTCTCTCTCTCTCTCTTCTATCTCCCTCTCTTCTCTCCTCCTCATGAATGATGGAGAGCCTCCCTGCTCAGTTTGAAAGGCACGTTGTGGCCTTGTCAAGACCCTGGCACCCCCCAAGTCAGACTGCAGCCCCCACCGCCCCCGCTCCCTATCTGCCCTGCCTCCCTCCCCCCCGCCCCCCCTCTCATGTCACCATTCATATTTAAAAAGGGGGACGTCTGCAACAGGACTTGTTGGAACAGCTCCTCGGGTCTTAGTTGCACTTGAAGACGTTTGCCTTCATTATTCATGGTGTTCATGGTGGTGGATCGGATCTGAGGGGGATTAAGGTTGCTGGTGTTACACAGGTGCTTTTATGTGGTGTTGTTGTAAGTAACTAGAAATGGCTTTTAATTGACACAAATTACCTTTTTAAGTCGTATTCGATTGTTTACACAGGCTCACGCCGCTATATGTTGTACAGCGCTGAAGCCGACTTAATCTCCTTTATGAGGACACGTCACCAGAGAAACAGTCCAGCCAAGAAAGCTCCAGCCTATTGAAGTGAGACACAATTAAGCAGGACAGCACCCCAGGAGATGAGACTGCATGAGGACTGTTGGCCTAATTCTATTTTATTAATTGATGTTCAGACTGTGTTCCCCTGTCTGGATCTGCATTGTGCTCCTACATCAGTGTTTCAGTATTCCTCCACCTCAAAGACTTTCTAATCTTTCGACAGATGAGCTCAACACAGAGACCCACTTTTTTTATTTGTTCTTCATCTGGAGCGATAGCTGAGGGGAAAACCAACCTTGAACCCTGCTATTTACTTTGCATTCCCTGCTTCCTTTATGGTGATGGCTTTGTTTTCCTTAACGATGTCAGTATGCGCTGTGAGAACGCTCACACTGGAGGTAATAGGCCCACCTGACTGCACAGGGAGAGTCTAACCTTAACACAGGCACCGCACATTAAAACCAAATGTCTTTTTAATAGTGGCAACAGCTGGAGCTGACAGCCACTGTGTCCGCTGAGTGAGCAAACGGCTTTAAAGAAGCCTGCTGTAGGCCTGTCTGACTGGAGCTCATTACTGGAGAAGCAGAGTGTGGAGGAGAACGAGGGGACAGGAAATGAAGTTGGAGGACGACCAACTGAAATGGAGCTGTCCTGACAGCTTTTATTTAGGGACAGGTCCTACCACATGTATTTCTTTGTCCCCAAATTCTTTAGGAACAAGTTCTTTATTTTTCTTCTTCTTTGGTCTTTGTATAACCTATTCTTCCCCCCCCCTGTGCTTCCTCCAGTGTGCGAGGCAGAGCTCCAGACGATGGCTCAACCTGCAGGAGTACCAGAGCAAGAAGCTGATGCAGGAGAGCGGGGTGACTGTCCAGCGCTTCTACGTGGCTGACACAGCCTCCGAGGCCCTGGAGGCTGCCAAGAAGCTGAGTGAGTACCGGACACCGACTATGTGAGCGAGCTCAATAGATAAACTATGTTTATATGCTCATTTGCTGTCCCTAGCTCTGTGATCGTAGCAATGCTCCACCCCCACATAACAGCTGTGGCTGGGCCTAATCCTGGCTGAAATGTTATCAAGTGTAATCAAGTGTTTATATGGTTTGTTTGGGGGGGAGGTGGGGGTCTTGTGACCATGCCCGTCTCATTTCTCATTACTCCACTCAACCACATGACTATGTTTCACACTCTTTCCATTTCACTTTCCCTTTCTGCTTCTAGTGATGTAATTGTAGCCATGCTCGTGCGTGCGCGTACACACAGTACACACACAGTGATCCTCGTGTACCAACACATACCTCAGCCTTATGTTTTATTCAGTGCTCTCACAACAACCAACTCTGCCTGGTGGAATCCTTCTTGTTGCCCAATTACATACTGGGCTCTGAGGGGCTGCTGGCTGGGCTCTGAGGGGCTGCTGGCTGGGCTCTGAGGGGCTGCTGGCTGGGCTCTGAGGGGCTGCTGGCTGGGCTCTGAGGGGCTGCTGGCTGGGCTCTGAGGGGCTGCTGGCTGGGCTCTGAGGGGGCTGCTGGCTGGGCTCTGAGGGGCTGCTGGCTGGGTGTTGCCCTCGGTGCCCTGGCCCATGCTGGCCAAGATAAACTGAGGAGGATGGGGTGATGCACTGTCTCTCGGTGACAGTCCTGCTTGTGACAGAAGGCTGGCCACGGCTCAGGCCACACTCAGGCTGTCCTGTTGTGGAAATGTGTGTGTGTGTGGCAAAGTTCTTTACTGCTGATTGCTCAATATGAAACTAGTGATTGCTCAGTATGATAGCGAGAGGCCCTGACGATGCCTTAGTCTGTGCCTGTGTGCCGGCTCTTTGTCCTAAATCCAGTCATGCCGTAGAGAGATGGGGCGGCAGAGAGAGAGATGGAGAAAAGGATTGTCGCTTTTAACATGTCATCTGGAGCCAACACCGAGTTGCAGGAGGGAGGCAGGAGGGAGGCAGGAGGGAGGCAGAGGGAGGCAGGAGGGAGGCAGGAGGGAGGCAGGAGGGAGGCAGGAGGGAGGCAGGAGGGAGGCAGGTGGGAGGCAGGCTGGCCGAGGCTAAGAGCTTCGTCTGGAACGCCTCTGGAGAGGAGCAGGGCTGCTGCCGGTCCACAGGGGGGGTGGAGGTGACCAAGCGAGACTCAAATGGATTTATGTGTGATGCTGATATACCACTGCGATCCCTCCGTCCCTTACACACACACACACACACACACACACACACACACACACACACACACACACACACACACACACACACGTTCGCACACATACTTCCTCTGTTGGGCTCAGTTAACCATGAAGCAGTGAAGCTGACAGCTCAATTGGTGCTGGGGGTTCTACAGGTTCATTCTCCACACCAGCACAGCTGAGCAGAGCCTCCAAGTAGAGCCTGATTGATTAGACCATTAACACTCGGGAGAAGTAACTTTGAGGGGCTTTTTTAAATCTGAAGCATCAACTGGCTTCAATCAATCCCACGGCCTTTTGTTATGTACTTGATTCAACTGCGGTAGAGAGTAATATCATCACAGATGGCCGATTCCTAACTAGCCAATCTCTCATATAAAGTGGAGCCACTTAGTGGCCCCCATACAGGGAGTGTAGAGTGCCAGACGCTTAAAAGGCCTGTTTGTTTGTCTGTGTGACGGACAGACAGCTTCTCGCCTGCGCCGGGCTAATGACCCAGTGACACCTGTCCGATGCCGTCTGTGTGCGCAGGGAGAACGGAGGCTTCCCAACACCCCCTGCTAAGCCAGAGTGTGTAACTGGAACTGTCCCACTGACAGTGAGTCTCGCCCTTTCTGTCTCCATGTCCGTCTCTCTCTCAAACTTTTAAGCCGCATGTTCGTCTTTGGATGCTTTAAATCTCATTTAGAGTTTGAGTGGCTTCAAGTCATACAGGAGACACCTCCTGATTGGAAAATAAAGTGCAAACTTTCACAGATTCTTGTAAGTGTCTCAATGAGTCAGACAGACAGAAGGGTCTTCATGGCGTGGTAAATATACGACACCTCGTTCAGCATCAGCAATGCATCACCTGGGGATGTTTGTCATTTGAAAGCCTGTTTGGCTCATGTCGCCATATGAATATGAAAGAGAGTGTCATCTTTTGGCAGCTTCAATAGACGAAATGCCTTATCGATAATGATATACAGTGCCACTCTATGGAAGGCTGCGCTATCATTTCCCCGCGACTGGGAATGTGTTTTCCAACAGGCTATATTCAAAAGCTGTGCAGGGTTTGATATCTTGCCATTTTTTAGATATGATCATACGTCACGCAATAAATATGATTTGTTTGTATACCTCCTTCTCTATATCTACACACACACACACACACACACACCTGTTTCAGACAGCCAATGAGCATGTGATTAAACAGGCCACTTTTTGTATCACCACACAGTTGACAGATGTATCATTGAGTAAATCTTGATGGATTTTCCTTCAGAATTGTAAATAAAACTAGAAGCCTAGTTTAGACACCTCACGGGCCGCCTGGCTCCAGTCCCCTGAGCAATGATCCACACACTAGAGACTGAAGTAAAACATGGTGTGATTTATATCACATATCACACATTGTTTAATGAATGAGACATGTATGTGTAATGAATGAGACATGTATGTGTACTCACACCAACATACAGTATAACTTTTAGCACCAATCACAAATTAATTAGCACCAATCGGCAACTATGTAGAGACAGAAATCACATGCCGTCGTGTAAATAAGACATAAGGCCATTTAGTTTGTTTAATAAGAGAGCAAGCTATAGACCGGTTTTATAGGAAAGGTAACCTTAAATTACTGATTTTGTGATCTGGCGCTATATTATTATTTTTTGTATTATAATTTGTTTTAACTTGACCTTGCAGGGGGGGTGGGGGAGGAGTGCCGTTGGGGGGGGGCGGGACTGGGTTGACTCCTCATTGACGGATTGTATTGTCCTCTGAGAGAAAAAGTGTATGCCACGTGCATAGGGTCTACGTAGTTTGGTCTTTATCAAAAGGTCTAGGGTCTGGATTGCTGGGAGGATTCCCCACACATCCTGTTCTGTCAGGAGCACCCCAGATGATATCAGAATACAACCATCTGTCTCCACGTCAGTCCTGCCACTCTAGACCCTGCCACCTGTAGGAGCCCTCCAGCACCGTCTCTGCATCGCTCTCTTGCTGCATCTCCATCTTTCTGCTTTCACTCTCTCTCTCTCTCTCTCTCTCTCTCTCTCTCTCTCTCTCTCTCTCTCTCTCTCTCTCTCTTCTCCTCTCCATCTTTCTGCTTTCACTCTCTCTCTCTCTCTCTCTCTCTCTCTCTCTCTCTCTCTCCTCTCCTCTCCATCTTTCTGCTTTCACTCTCTCTCTCTTTCTGTCAATGTACTTATCTTTCTCTGTCTTTCATCTCACCGCTCCACACTACTCCTAACAGTTTCACTTTCTGGATTATTCTAAACAGGCAGAGGAGTAGAATCACAATTAACAGAGGTAGGAATCTATTAATTCATTTTCACAGGTCTATGAATATTCAGTGTAAACACACTAGATTTATGCATGCCAGGTAAATCTCATGTGTGCTTATTAGAAGGGTGCTCAGTGTGATACTTCTGTGTGTAGCTTACGAGAGAGACGGCTTGACATTAGCTAAATCTTTGATGAGGCAGGTATAGTGTGTTCACACTTCAACCCACTCAGCCATTGATGTGGGGATCCAGTTGTCTAGTGTGGTTACTTGGCTACTGTCGTCACATGGCAGAAAACATCTTGTGTTCTTACTTAAAGGGAAAGTTCCACAGCGAGGTTTGCATCAGTCCTTACATGGTGGGCTAGGTCCAGATGCACCGTTCCATGTTCTTATATAGATACAACTTCCATGTTTAAAGAATGAAAATGTTCTGACTAACCTCGGGTTAGTTCCCAGTGTTCTGGAAGCTCGTCTGTTTCCTGAGGTTGATGATTCCGCTCGCCTCTCTAAAATCTCTCTAGAAAATACCTTCAAGTACCTATTTTTAAGGTAGTGTTCAACCCTCGGATGCACAATGCATCAGTCAATATCACTGAGCAATCTTGGTAACTTTTAAAGATGACGAATGGTTTGTTGGGATCATAGTGGCTTGGGGCAGTGATAAGATTTCTTGGAATAGTCTGTGGGATGGTGCAAAACAAAATGCGGGTTGGCCGGCTGGCTGGCTGGTTGGCCGGCTGGCTGGCTGTCTGATTGGGCGTGGAGCATGGTTTCCACCCTGGGCCAGGCTGGGGCTGCCGTGTGACATCAGCTGGAGTGGACCATATGCTTCTCTTTCGACCCACCACTCTGTGGAGCCTGCACCATCTGTCACGTCCCTCTAGCACCACCACAACTTCCATGCCACCCTGCACTCACAGACCCTCCTCAGCCATGCGTGACGCTCGCGTAATCACATCCCTGTTGGACCATGTTCAACACGTCTGTACAAACCACCACCATGTTCTCCCTGCATTCTATATTTATTTACACCCTTGTTTTGAAATCACATCTCCTTCGTGGAGGAAGGCAAAGTCTTTTGAAGGCATCTAGCTGCCATGTAGATGTTGTCTGGTGTCAGCTGGTTGGTCCCTCTTGTTTGCTCTGCGGAAAGATAAAAGACTTTCGGATCTGATAACTTCTCCCGTTTTCAGCGACAGTAGAACATGTGCTGTTAGGCTTAACTTGGCAGTCCAACTGTGTATGTTTGTGTGAATCCCGATGTGTTTGCCAGTGTGTTTGTCTTCATTTTCTGTTTGCCAATGAATATTCCATTTGTTCCCAGCTTGTGTGTTTGTGTATCTATGTTTTTGTTTGGCCTAACACTCACAATCTTTCATAAAGCTTGCAGCTGCAGCCAGCTACAGTAACCAAACACACCCAGGCCTCTGAATCTTAATCGCATGTGTTTGAGGGAAAACAACATCCCACCGCTAATACAAAAATCTGTGACTTTATGGATCATAACGGAGCCTAATTACCACTCTGACTTGTTGTTTCTGTGGTAGAACAATTGGAATGTCTCTCAAATGATTGTGTAAATCCATTCAGTGGAGTGTGAGTTGAGTTTCGGGGACCTCACAAATCAAAATGTAATTTCACTCTGCTGACGTCTGGATGGTATTGATATGGCGGGTGGCACATTACCGTCACTCATACTTTTAGTCCACTGCTTTGCCGTCGCAGCACTTGTTCAGCCAGAAGGTATGGCACCATTATTTTGGTAATGTTGACGCTAAATTGCATGTTTTATTAGAGCTATTCTATGCTCCATTGAGTAGTAAATTTGTAAGGAGGAATACAATGTTTTATTTTCATCTCTTTCTCTCTGCAGTGCAGTTTGTCCTTGTTTTTATTAAGTCCCAACATCTGGCCTGTTGCGCCCAGTGAGGCCCAGCCCCATTCTGTATCTCTTCTATTGAGGCCTTCTTCTGGGCATAACACAGGCTGATTAGGAACCGTGCCTGGATCGTTTCCTACAACACTAGAAAACACAGAGGAAGAACTGGAGTAGTTGAGCCCATCTCGTGTGCATTTCTAGCACCACAAAGCCTTCATGTTGACTGGAGTGTCAGACCCATTCTCCAACCGTCCCATTCAGGAGAAGTTTGAAAACGAGGGCAGGAAGACCTGCCTCTCGCTCTTCAGGGTGGGCCAAGTCCTCCTTCCAACGCCACCCTCCTCCCGAGGCACCCTCTCTCCGCCAACACTGCCTCATGCTTCTCAACACTTCAAGCGTTGATAAGCCCACTTTCATCTCGCCATCCAGAAAACAAGCCAAGGCCGCCTCTTGAGAAGTGCTGACAGTGGCAGTTAGCTCTGAGAGCCGCCCGAGTGTTGGCTCACTCAGGACCACTCCTCGTCTGCCTGAGCCAGAGATGTGGAGGGGATAAGAGGAGCTCCTGGAGCCATGTGGGCCTCAGCTGGAGCAAAGGCTGCCTCTCGTAGCTGGTGGGAGGAGGCAGGAGGAGTGGAGTGTTGCACCAGCTGCTGTCACGATGGCGGAAATTAAATGGATCCTTGATCTTCAAGGATACTTTCCCCATGTCCTCTGCATTGTTCTGGGTAGAACACGACTGACAAAAGGGCAATCCTGCTTACAGTTCCTTTCTGTTGAATTGTTTGGTTTGTCTCGATGTGTTTAGAAGAAAATACACTCTGATGTTGGAGCCATGTGAAGTTTTTGCCTACATAATTGGCTATCCTGGGGGACTGGTATAACAGAACAGTTGAGATATTCCTGAACTTCTGTTAGCATCCAGTTCTGTCTAAACAAGTTGAGAAACTTCTGAGATGTTTATTGCTCCAAGAAAAATGGATGGAAACCAAGAGAGAAGGAGGGAGAGAGAGAAAGAGGGAGTAAGGCAGGCGTGCAGGCAGGTGGGGGAGTGAGAGGGGTGTTTTGATTGACATGAATGTTGACAGCTGGTAAAGTACTCTCTCCTCAGGGTATACTGTGACAGTCTTGGTTTTGGGTCACAGACTGCGTGCACCCTACGCTCCAACTGTCCCGTGACTCGGATGGGACTTCCCTGCACGGGGAAACGTGTGTGTGGGATTCCTCTCCTCTATTGGTATTCATCGACAGAGATTGTTATATTTTATCAGTAAGAATGTGACATGGAAGCTAGGGAACTCCTGATGTCTCTTTCTAATAACCTAGAACAAGTCAAAACGTGTTCTGTCCCTGAGAACCGTGGTGTTGTTGTTGACATGTTTAGGGATGCTGTACTGGAAGTATCGATGTCTTACAGAGGTTTGTCCCCAACCCCCGCTCTCTCCGTCTCTCCTTACCTGTCTGTCTCTCTCTCTCCTTACCTGTCTATGTCTCTCTATCATACACAGTATATCAGTGTTCTTTTTTGTGTCTCCATCAGACACAAGGTGAATAAATGAGAGCGGCCAGTCTGTGTGGGGAGCGGCAGGTATATCTGCCACGCTGCCCTTCTCCCAGCATGCCTCTGGGTGACGGACAGCCTGACTCTGGCCCCCCAGAGGACTGACCTGTCACACAGAAAGACGGATGGTGTGAGGAGTTTTCTTGGCACCGTTACCTGCCAAGAAGACATGCTCCCGGGGAGAACGAACCGAGGACGGGGCCGGAAAGGGACTCATTTAAGCACAAGGTCATTAACACGGACAGGATGGGGTGTGATGGCCACAGGAATAAATATGCAGAGTTATCTCGCACTGGCAGACACCCTTTGGATAGCGGTGTCTCTGGGTATGCATACAAACACAGGCAACATGACTGTATCTCTCGAGCTGTATTTTTGTCTAGCAATACTAGGCATCCCCTTGCTCGCTCTCGCTCTCACTTGCCGCTTACGCTCTCTCTCTAAGCCTTCAGTTTGCCGCCATCACAGTGGAGCTTCGTGGGTCACAACAGTGTGAGGAAAGCTGCTGCTAAAATGAGTCTGAACAGCTGCAAATAGGCTTTCGCGGCGAAAGACTGTCTCTCAAAGAGCTGATTTCTCTAAGCAGCTTATAGTATTTCCACCTCCTCATTACACTGCGTAACCTATTCATGTTGTGGGGTGATACACGGTATTATGACTCCACTATTCACTATCGTATCAGCACGCTAATAGGCTGCTTGGAATAATGCGTATTGTGATCCTCAAACTTCAACATGGCTTGGAGACACTAGGACATATCGAGTGGGTCAAATGGTTGAAAGGAAATGAATCACTCCAGTAAACACCGCGTCGTTCATCCAGTGTGTTAGGGGAGGCTTGTACACATCCAGGGTGTTAGGGGAGGCTTGTACACATCCAGGGTGTTAGGGGAGGCTTGTACACATCCAGGGTGTTAGGGGAGGCTTGTACACATCCAGGGTGTTAGGGGAGGCTTGTACACATCCAGGGTGTTGGGGGAGGCTTGTACACATCCAGGGTGTTAAGGGAGGCTTGTACACATCCAGGGTGTTAGGGGAGGCTTGTACACATCCAGGGTGTTAGGAGAGGCTTGTACACATCCAGGGTGTTAGGAGAGGCTTGTACACATCCAGGGTGTTAGGGGAGGCTTGTACACATCCAGGGTGTTGGGGGAGGCTTGTACACATCCAGGGTGTTAGGGGAGGCTTGTACACATCCAGGGTGTTGGGGGAGGCTTGTACACATCCAGGGTGTTGGGGGAGGCTTGTACACATCCAGGGTGTTGGGGGAGGCTTGTAGACATCCAGGGTGTTTGGGGAGGCTTGTACACATCCAGGGTGTGCTGTTGCTTATCAGTGCTTCCTCATGGCATGGCATGGATGTAGACGATGTTTTGTACAAAGATGTTTTGTTGAATGGAATTAATACTGTAGGCTTAGTATTTAAAATCAATCAGATAAAAAGCAATCATCCATTGGTTGCTTTTGTAATTTGAGTCTCCCAGAACTGCTACCCTTCTTCGATAATGGTGCCCTTAGAGAGAGAATTGTTATGGAAGACGAAACCACATTCACTTAGATGACCATCCATCCCTCGCAGCGCTGCACCATTATCATGACCTTCTGCCCGGGGTAAACAGGTGAGCACTGGCTCTGGCAGGGCCGGGCCCGGCCCTCTCGCTGCCTCAGCCCTCTCGCTGCCTCAGCCCTCTCGCTGCCTCAGCCCTCTCGCTGCCTCAGCCCTCTCGCTGCCTCAGCCCTCTCGCTGCCTCAGCCCTCTCGCTGCCTCAGCCCTCTCGCAGCCTCAGCCTTCTCGCTGCCTCAGCCCCGGCGACCCAGGATGTCATTAGTGCTCCTGGGTCTGGCGCCAGGTGGACATGCCTGTCTAACGAGGAATCAACTGTCATGCGGACCGTGACGGGTAGACGGATGTGACACCGTGGTCAACTCCCCACCCCCCGACCGATGGTCACAAAGACAACATCATTAGGCCCGGCTACAGAGACGGTCTGAAGACACACGGAGGTGGGTAGAACACAGCGAGGGAGAGCGGAGCTCAGCCGTCAAGATGAAGCGAGTGAAACGCGTCTTGGGCCGGGTCTGTTCCTTGGTGTGTGTTTATCATTAGACGTTCTGAGATATCCAGGGCCTCCAGTTGCTGAGAGAGTTGGTGACCTGTGTTCCTGCACACAACGTCATGTTCTCAACTTCATTATAACAAGCCTACCACCTGCAGAGAGAAGTGACAGCAAATGGTTGAATATTTTGTTGTGCTTGTTTGTGTTAGGCTTTGAGAGTATGACCAGAGTAGAATGGATGACTAATACACAGATAAGGCTATTACACATTGTGTAACATGAATTGCAGTACCTTTTACAGGCATTACGGTTTTACCTGATTTTCACTTATCAAACCTAAATGGGTAAGACATTTTCATTTGTAAATGACAGTTGGGTAATGGGATATGTCGCCTTGCCGTTCTATTTGACAGGGTTGTGTGGTCATGTCTCTCCAGAACCAAACCCAGCATTGTGGCAACAGGTTAGTGTGGAGGTGAGCAGAAGCCCAGACCCTGGTCCAGTAGCGTACTGAGATGAGCTCACTAACCTGTCCAGCTCATGCTATATAGCCTACAGGCTTTTTATATTCTGTTGGATGGACAGATCGGGGCTCAATTGACATCATCTCTATGCTATGATGCGAGTTGTAATATCATTAATATGCAGCCAATTTCTAGGGTTTGTTCTAACTAAGCCGACCCTTCTAACAATAAACACGTTGTTCCTCTGTGTTCACATCCATCCCCACATGTTTTAAGGCCTTCTGGCGCTTCCCGTTCACTCCCTGTTCTGTGTCATCCTTTAAAGATGAACGCCGATGCATGGCTTTCAGAAAGTCCTTTATCTTCCATCTGCGTTTCCCGGCGCTCAGAGGACCAGGCTACCTTCCCTCTTCCACAGCGGCAGTAGCTCTGGGTTTGTTTTCTGCCTCCCGAGAGTCGTTCAGTTGGCCACGTTTAGCCGCCACATTACTTGAATTACATCAGGCCCACCGGGAGTGGGGCCTGGTTGTGTTTTTCCGCGAAGAAAGAGAGCCTGTCTCGGTGCGTCAGGGTCGGCTTTGGATTCGCATCTGAGAGGGGGAGAGAGGGAGGGGGGGAGAGGGGGAGCCTCGATCTTCCGTGGCGTTCCGTGCAGAACCTTTCCCACGTCATTAGATCTCTGACGAACGCGAGCACTGCTGCCGTCGAGCCCTGGGCGGCGGCCGTCCATGAGGGGGAGGGGAGGAGGAGGACTGTTTAGAAAGGGGGACAGACGATGACATGGAGATGGAGAGGAGGAGGAGGAGGAGGAGGAAGGTTTAGAAAGGGGGACGACGATGACATGGAGATGGAGGAGGAGAGAGGAGGAAGGTTTGGAAAGGGGAGACAGACGATGACATGGAGGAGGAGGAGGAGGAGGAGGAAGGTTTGGAAAGGGGACAGAGGGAGAGACTGAGGCAGAAGTAACAGCTGTGATGCCGACTGCCGTCATTGGTAAATACGCTTCCAGTTCATTTGGGCTCATTAAGGGGAAATGAGTTAGCCCGGGGATGGCCATGTTACTCACATTACAGTTGATGCGATGGAAGATGTTGTACAATGTTCATCTCCTCCCCTGTGTCCCCTAGTACGAACGGAAATTGAGAAGAATACATTCTCATCTTGCCTTTTCACAAAGGCATGATTTAGTTATAAATGGATATGGCTAACTGGTTATGCAATAACAACCCCATTTCCCCTTCAGTAGGAGTGTTCTGTGATTTCTTTGTTTGAGGCTAATACTGTATGCCTGCTACCTTTTAAGCAGGTTCTTGTACTAGTTTACAAGTCACCGACTAGCTCTGGTAGAGAGCTGTCAAAATGCAATGGAGGATGGTCAACATGGTACCTGGGATCTCCTGTAAGTTTGGAGCACATGTTGTGAGCACTATATCACCTTTGATCATCTCAAATCAAACACTGATAACTTTCAACCCTGCGTCACTACTCTCCACAAGTGACGGTGAGAACAGCTACCGGCTGCTCAGCACACAAAACATCAAACGCTATCCGGTTGCTTGGGAACTGAACCCTAGACCATGCTTTGCTTTCCATAACAATATCTCGCCCTTTGTATCACATTTTTGTCAGACTTCTAAAACAATATCAGTTGCACCTCCCTGCCTCCTTTTAAATCTAAGAAAGACCTTTTAGTTATTAGTTGACAAGGCTCTTGAAGGCATGTCCTCCATATTAAGCAGTCACCGGGACGCGCCTCATTTCAAAAGGGATGTAGGAAGCTCTCCCCTACATGGAGCGGTGACAGGGTACATTTACATTTAGTAATTTAGCAGACACTCTACCAGAGCGACTTACAGTAAGTACAGGGACATTCCCCCGAGGCAAGTAGGGTGAAGTGCCTTTCCCAAGGACACAATGTAATTTTTGCACGGCCGGGAATCGAACCAGCAACCTTCTGATTTATAGCCCGATTCCCTAACCGCTCAGCCATGTACAAAGTCCTCCTACCACTTCTGGTGCTGTCTCCCTCATTAGTGTGTCTATCAGCTCCCCTCACTCCTGTGAACTCTTTGCATCACCATGCGTCATTATCTGTTGTAAGATCTTCCTGGATGACTGGCCTACCAGTGGAGAGATGGAAATAAAGGAAAAAAGATTTGCTAAGAAGCTATGGCAAAGGTCAGGTGTGTGTGTGTATAATTACAGGCTATTTTCCAAGTGAGTGGTTTTATTGGATAACTGTTCATTCGTGAACAGGCTTAGGCTTATCTCCCTATGCTGATAAATGTGCCTAATATGTTCCAGCCTATGTTCAGGAACCTAAGTATGTCAAGGTATTAGTTCCCCGCTGTCATAAATCTGGGCTAAGTATTTGCATTTTGAGTGTGTTATCAGTTCTAGCTAGGCCTACTTGATCACCATTGTCATGCAATAGGAATGTATACCGATCCATTGCCCACGCATTATGAAGTCTATGCTGCATCCTCCTCCCCTCGGGGGCTGATGGGAGTGCAGTCCTTGCAGCCAGCGTGTCTAGTGTGTGTTCAAGACTACGCTGTGCATGCTCCTGCCTGAGACCCTGGAATTAACAATAGCTTCTGTAAGCTACAAGTGTGGGCCTCCCTATGTCAGTCCATAGTGCCCTCTCCCCAGTACCTCCCCCTGTCCTCTTCAGCTACTGCCCTCTCCCCAGTACCTCCTGTCTGCCTCCTCTTCATCTACTGCCCTCTCCCCAGTACCTCCCCCTGTCCTCTTCAGCTACTGCCCTCTCCCCAGTACCTCCCCCTGTCCTCTTATCACTCCCCAGTACCCCCCTGTCCTTCATCTACTGCCCTCTCCCCAGTACCTCCCCCTGTCCTCTTCATCTACTGCCCTCTCCCCAGTACCTCCCCCTGTCCTCTTCATCTACTGCCCTCTCCCCAGTACCTCCCCCTGTCCTCTTCATCTACTGCCCTCTCCCCAGTACCTCCCCCTGTCCTCTTCATCTACTGCCCTCTCCCCAGTACCTCCCCCTGTCCTCTTCAGCTACTGCCCTCTCCCCAGTACCTCCCCCTGTCCTCTTCACTACTGCCCTCTCCCCAGTACTCCCCCTGTCCTCTTCATCTGCCCTCTCCCCAGTACCTCCCCCTGTCCTCTTCAGCTACTGCCCTCTCCCCAGTACCTCCCCCTGTCCTCTTCACTACTGCCCTCTCCCCAGTACCTCCCCCTGTCCTCTTCATCTACTGCCCTCTCCCCAGTACCTCCCCCTGTCCTCTTCAGCTACTGCCCTCTCCCCAGTACCTCCCCCTGTCCTCTTCATCTACTGCCCTCTCCTGTCTGCCTCCTCTTCAGCAGTAGAGGCAGTACCCTCTCCCCAGTGTCTCACCCATCCCTGGCTGGCATCACACCTCGCATGACTGCATCTGCCACTGCCCCTTCTTCAGCACTCCCCACCTTCCTCCAACAGTTCTTTAACAAAAGTAATTTCCTCTGTTCAGTTGCACATGCCCACAGGACACTCTACTTCATCTTGCTTTGAACTCATTTTTAATTTTGTGCAGTAGCAGGTTTATTTTATTTTTTGTATTAACATATTTATTCATTTATGACTCTGCACTCTCATTCTCTCTCTCCTCTTTACTCTCTCCACCTTCACTCTCTTTCTTTATCCTCCTCTATCCTTTTCTGCAGACAAAGCTCTGCTCGCCCTTAAGAATACACTATTAGTTTAATCTCTGCCACCTTGTCAGAGACTATTTTCTTGGGGTTCCAGTACTCGCATCATCAGCCAGCTGGGGTCTGGAGCCTTAACCACGTCTAGCCAGCTCATGTCTAGACACACCAGTCTGATCTCCTCTCCGTCTCAAGGTCCAGATGTCTTTCCTGAAGTCTTCAGAGGAATCCCTAAGAATGTCCTTCACAACATGCGTACACACACACACACACACACATCTGTACACATCAATATACCCCCTTGATTGTGAATGGTTGAATTCCCCGTCTGGATAATAATATTTGGAAGGTACTTCCAACCCCTGCCCAGTGCCCTTGACGCTCCATTTGAGTTGTTCTCCCCTCCTGTTCTGATTGGAGAGCTCTCATTGCTCTCCCTTAACCTGGCTGTCTACCCTCAACTACACGCTATTCTCTCCTCTCTGGCACTTATCCTTCTCTTTCCCCTGTCTCTCTTTCAGAGGCAAAGGAGATAGTTCTGAAGGCCCAGATCCTGGCAGGAGGGCGAGGAAAGGGCCTGTTCGATAGTGGCCTTAAAGGTGGAGTGCACTTAACTAAAGAGTGAGTATCCCTGGTTCGTGTTTGGCTGTCGCAGGGGCAGGGGCCAGGACATGGCCTCCCAGGCAGATGACTATGCTTTTCCCCCTCTTCAGCTGGAGCTGCAGAGAAAATGACTAGATGGCAGACTTGTCTTATCCCGGGCAACAAAAAAGAAAATATGAAACTTAAATCTCTTGTAAATGAGGGCTTAATACATTTCATTATATTGATCTTTTTCTACAATCGGAAGCGTTCTTGGAATGTGCTATGTTAATGTCATGTTTGTGTACTTTTGTAAGAGTGCCTTTTTAGTCATTTCTGTTTTCTCTTGGGATTCTCCTTGCTTTCCTCATGTAGCTCGTCTTGTTTAAACTCTCTTAAATGTTGCAGTAATACTGAAAGGGAGTCTAATCAGTCTATTCTATTTGATGCAGGTTTGTCAGGTGAAGTTTGCTGTCAGTTTAGCTGCATTTATGTTAGTTAGCGCCTCACTTATTTGAACCAATCCAGTTCTTACCACCTATAAAAGCTTATCCCTGTACTGACACTAGGTACATTGTAAAAGTACATTAGTTAATAAGATCCACCAAGATATACTGTGGCAAATCTACTTTACAATAGAGGGAGCAACGGAAAGGTGTGAACTTGATTTAGGACAAACAGCCACGACATGCATCATCGTCACCCTACTTTAGAATATTCTGAATAACGGGGAACTTGTTGAGAGTGAGACGTCAGAAGTTTGTCCTCCCCAGACACTGACACGTGCACTCGGTTCATCCTCCTCTCATCTGTCACGGGAGGAACACGACCCAAGGCTTCATTTGTATTCTGTTAAAAGGAGAGCGAGATGAGAGGAGGATGAAGAGACGTTAATGCTTTTAACTTTGGAAAGAGGAGCAAGACTCATTCAAAGAGAAGTGCAGACATTGACGATTTGCACCAAACAACTCCTTTGTCTGGATGTTAGAACCTGGCAAGAAATGTGCTGAAGCACCTTTTTATTTAAATGAAAATGGTTACAAAAGCTGGAAATAATGAATCTCTTTGTACCTTCCCACACAATTTGAGATGATATTCTCCTTTTCTTTCCTCCCCTACTGTGCATGGTCTCTGTTTACAGATGCTTTATAAGAATGTATTGGACTGAACCAATCCCCTCTCTCCTGTAGCCCGTCAGTGGTGGGCGAGCTGGCCAATAAGATGCTTGGCTTTAGTCTGACAACCAAGCAGACACCAAAAGAAGGGGTGAAGGTGAAAACGGTGAGTCACCTCTGTAGTTAAACAGATCTGTTTAGACTTTGTGTCGTATTTCAAGGTCATTTTAACTGTGTATTGTAGGTCCGTTCAACAGTATTTTTGCAATAGGCTATGTCTAGTCTTATTCCTGTCTGAGTTCTGGGTGGTATGCGACTGTTCATTTATGAAGGCTCCTTTTGTCGAAGTTTTATTCATTGTTATTGTAAAAATAATACATGTTTGTCAGGGTCTCTGAGTCCAAAGTGTTAGTAAACAGCTATTTGTGTGTCATTATTAAGATGGAATATTTCTTTCACTCACACGCGGCAGACCCCTCCTTAAAAAAAACACACAAAAAAACACATTCCGACAAAACTCATTTCCAGGTAATGAAGCCATGTTGGCCTGTGGCTTGTGTATCTTTCTTTCAGTTTCCTTCTTCCTCTCTCTATCTGCCCTCCCTCTCTTCCCCTCTTAGTGATATATTGCCTTGAGCTCCCCATTAACGCTTGCATTCGTTCCTGCCAGACAGCCACAAAGTTTAGCGAAAGAATCAAATGAATGTCATATTTGCCATATTTTTTTTTAAGCGCTCCCGGAAAAGGAAGTTTACAGCTTTAAGATCAAAACGTAGTCACTCAGGGGAAAGCACAAACATACACACACACAAAATGTAGTTTACAAGATAAAAATAAATGCAAAATGACACGAAAAAGTGTGATTGTTTGGAAGACATGCATCATTATCCAATTGAAACTTCACCTATGAAGACCTATAGTCTTCTCTAACGTGATTGACACAGTGATGTGATTAGACTTCCAGACACATGCACACAACTTTGACACCTGAACATGATTGACACAGCACATGACGGTGAGACCAGGTCCGGTCTGAGGTGAGAGGAGCAGAGTGATGATGATGGTGAGGGTAGAGAGTGAACAGGGACCCAGCCACTCTGCCGCAGCTTGAATATATAGTCAAGTTCTGCTCTCCTAGATGAGAACCCCCCAGGTGAGCTGTCTTCCTGTCGTACTGAAGCCTTCCTCCCTGAGTTCTGTCATAGCAGCTACGCTGTCGGCTGCCAGGGACGACAGTTGTACGGATCGAGAAGGAATGAGAGACGGGTTTAAGACACATTCACCCTGCTGGCTCCGCATGCTTCGCTTCATACCCAGTGCTAATTCTAGCTGTAGAGTAGAACAGTCAAGTTATTCTGTGGGTGTTAACTGTCAGTGTTGAGGTCCGTGGCTGGTAGTCAGGGGAGGGAAGGTGTTGGTCCGCTTTGATTGGCTCTGTGCTGTGTCAGGTGATGGTGGCGGAGGCTTTGATTGGCTCTGTCCTGTTCCAGGTGATGGTGGCGGAGGCTATGGACATCAGCAGAGAGACCTACTTCGCCATCCTGATGGACCGCGCCTGTAATGGGCCCGTCATGGTGGGCAGTCCTCAGGGGGGCGTGGACATCGAGGAGGTGGCTGCCACCACCCCCGAGCTCATCTTCAAGGTTTGGGCCAAACTCCTTATATATAAAGTGACTTCCATGTATGCATTTGTATGACTCTTATTATGGTTAGAGGGGCCATAGTAAAACCAGCGTCTGAATCAAATACACACACACACACCATACTCACACACACTAAGGCAGTCCGAGCTAGCACAGCGTGTCCTGCTCGCGGGTCAATGTCTGCCGTGTAGCGTAGGATCCAGAACATTAGGGTGCGGTCTCTGTCTCAGTCTGCATCTACTGCTCTGAACTTTGGGCTGCTCACAACCTCGCAGCCTGCTGCCTGCAGATGTTATTCCATTATTAAACAGTACAGATGTTTCTCTGCACTCTCACCGGTGGCTACTACATCAATTCTGCACAGTAGCATACTGGAGGAATCCTGCCCAGTAACTGGCTGGTGATTCGTCACTTGTGACTCCAGATGTTGGAGCTGCACATGGCCCTCTATTTCCTGACGGTAGTTGATGGGTGTTTACACATCATTTGATTCTTGTTTATCTCATATTCTGTATAGTCCTACAGTTCCTACTAGACTCATTTGACACAGACACATCTGTCAAGTGTGGCAACACCGAATCACCTGAGTGGCAGTTAGGTCCTTCTGGTGCTCTTATGATGGAGATGTTGTTTTACTCGAGGACTTGTTATTCGAAGGCCAGTGTTTCAGCTCTCTCTCTCTTTTCCTCCTTTCCTCTCTCCCTTCCTCTCCTCTCTACTCACAGCCTTGCTTCTGGCAGCATGCCACTTCTTAATCTCAGCGATGGTGATTTAATGAACCTCCACTTTGTCACATTACCGTCTGGCGTTCAAGTCACCTGTTTTCTCCTCTCTCCAATCACAGGAACCCATAGATATTTTGGAGGGAGTTCGAGATGACCAGGCGCTGCGCATGGCTGGCAATCTGGGTTTCAAAGGACCTCTGGAGCGCCAGGTAATGGGGCCTTGAGAAGTAGTCAGACGTGCAGGGCACAGGAGCAGCACTGCAGACACGACCCAGACCAGTCTGGATGGGCCCTGCACATGGGCCCTGCACACCCTGCTGTCTGGGAATGTCCTGACTAGTTAACTAGGTCGGGGACACGGCATAAACAAACAGACACTTCATTTCGCAATTTTGACATTAACTTGATTTTAGGGTAAACTTTAGAGACGATTGTCTGGTAGCATCATATCTTTAATTAGAATTCCTCTCCACGAGCAGAGACGCGTAAATCATTTTATTAGTTCCGAATGTTAACATGCGGAAAAAGGATAAATCAACTTAATGAATGTTCTTTTGAAAACTGAAATGAATGAATACTTTCCCTGGAATGTGAGCCTTCCCGGATATTGATTGGACATTTAAACAGCCTGGAGGCAGGGATAAACATTTGCTGAAAGGTTTCCCTCTTGAGTATTTTGTCAGACCTGAAGATTACAAAAAGTGCCTGAGTGTGGGTTCTTTGTGAGGAGCAGTTCTTGTAATGTTTTCTGTCAGATGAATTATATTATAAAACAAGTGGCTTGGTTGCAGGGATAAAAAACAATCAATTAAGTGACCTTGTTCTTTTAAAGGAGGGGTTTTTATTATCCCTGCCGCTCTGAATAAGAATGGTTCTTTAACAGGAGTCAGATAGCTGAGCGGTTCGGGAATCGGGCTAGTAATCTGAAGGTTGCCAGTTCGATTCCCGGCCGTGCAATTGACGTTGTGTCCTTGGGCAAGGCACTTCACCCTACTTGCCTCGGGGAATGTCCCTGTACTTACTGTAAGGGCTAAATGACTAAATGTAACAGGAGACCGAGACAGGAAAGGCACAAAGTATGCAGTGATAATACTCGTTGTCTATATTTATAATATATGGCACAAAATGGAAAAAAATGGGTTCTTAAAGTTTAATTTGTGTTTAGATCTTCCTGTATAATGATACATAACCTCTGAGCGTCTTGTGCAGATATATATATATATATATTTTTTTTTATTCGATTATTTAATTCCAACACCTGTGCACACATTCTGTGTGCGTGTGTTATTTGCCATGTTTTATTTAGTGTAAGAACTCAGCTGAGTGGCCTTGGCGGCCGGCTGCTCGGAGCTGTATTGTCTGATAATGACTGCCCTCTGTGGATCTCACAGGCAGCAGATCAGATTAAGAGGCTCTATGATCTCTTCCTGAAAGTCGACGCGACTCAAGTTGAAGTGAATCCTCTTGGAGAGACTCCGGAGGGACAAGGTACGGTTGCTTTCTGCTCTTTTGATAATTCTATTGTAGAGAATAAATGTTTGCTTGCTTGTGTGTTTGTCTTCGTTTGTTTGTGTGTGTGTGTTTGTCTTCGTTTGTTTGTGTGTGTGTTTGTCTTCGTTTGTTTGTGTGTGTTTGTCTTCATTTGTTTGTGTGTGTGTGTGTTCAGGATGGATATGCTTACATGTTCTTCTCTCAAGCAGGGCCCTAATCATGCCCCCTCATATTTGAACACAATATGAAGAACTATTCAAATATACTTGTTTTACTGTCCCTTACTTTGGCTGGTGAACCTAAAGTCTGAATGCAAATTTTTAAACGGTCTTTAAGCTGTAGTTATCTTTTCATGGAATTGATTCTGTGTTGTCTGGTGTTGTGAGATTAAATGGCCTCCCAGACAAGAACACAGCTTGTTTGATGTACAAACTCTGGTTCTTGGTTTGGTTTAGGAAAGATTGACGAGAGAAGAAAGTTTTGTAGTCTGATTGCTTATGAATATTAATGAGGAAGCCATTTGAGAGATCTGTAGTGAGGAATGCATGTTTCCTTGTCATGGGTGAGACATGGCCATGGTGAGACTAACACACACACACACACACACACACACACACACACACACACACACACACACACACACACACACACACACACACACACACACACACACACACACACACACACACACACACACACACAGACAGAGTGGGACCAGCATCACATAGTCTGAGGTTTACAGGGAAACAGGTGAATGAACATATTTGAGATGGTGGTTATTCTTCTCGCTCTCATCTATTTTCTGAAACTGAACCTACTTCATGACAAGATATATTATAAGGCCAAATATTGGATTCATTGGTAGACTGTATATTTCTTTTTGTAGATCTTCCTTTTTCAGAGAGTATTAGTTGAAGGATTTAAGCAGCCTAGCATTGGCGTTGGTGATAGCCATAGGACAGTTAATGTAGAGTGCTTAGTAAATACCAAAGTAAATACTGATGCACTTAACTTGCTGTGCAGGTAGTGCTCTGCTTAGTCTCTTTGAAACGCATTGCACTTGTGCAGAGCAAAGGATGTGTCCATTATGCATGGCAGCTTCTGCCTCTGAGGCATAGTCCAATACATATACATGAGCATCAATATTCCAAACGTTGAAAGAATTAAGACTAATAGGGTGAGGTTACATCCTTCATTTCATTTATTTAAGGTGTTAGAGATGTTAATTACTTTCCATTGCCATATCCCTTTTAAAGTTCTCATGTCTCCTCTTGTTCACTTTCTCTCGCCCTGTCTTCGCTCTTTCCTCTCATCTCCTCGTCTTCCTCTCTGCCTCTCTCCTCTTTGCGGCTTCGTTCCTGTCCTCTCTCTCTCCTCTCTCCGCTCCTCACTCCATCTCTCTCTCCGCTCCTCACTCCATCTCTCTCTCCGCTCCTCACTCCATCTCTCTCTCCGCTCCTCACTCCTTCTCTCTCCTCTCCGCTCCTCCTCTCTCTCTCGCTCCTCCAGTGGTGTGTTTCGATGCCAAGATCAACTTTGACGACAATGCCCAGTTCCGTCAGAAAGCCGTCTTTGCGATGGATGACAATGCGGAGAGCGACCCCACTGAGACGGAAGCGGCCAAGTGGGACCTGAAATACATCGGACTGGACGGAAACATCGCCTGCTTTGGTCAGTGGTGCATGTAGTCATGGCAAGAATCGACATCATGTTCGCACACCCTCGCTGGAGTTGGGCTGGAGTGTTTACCTCCACTAATAGGATAACTGCAATGTTGAGACAAAATCCTAACTTTGTCAAACTAAGGCAGACTGGGCTTCTCTCCAGGCCAAATTACAACCAGCTTTCTAACTGCTCCAGGAGGAGTGCAGCCGTAACAAATGCTTTCTAATTGGTCATAATCCGCCAAAAAAGTCTCCAGTGAGCTGGATTGTTAGCATTCTCATTAAAACCCCCTCTCGTCATAAATCACAGCTTTATAGTGAGAAGCGGGGGAACCTGCTACAGTAAACTAGCTACCCTGTCGCCTGGTGAAGCTAGAGGACACTACCGCTCTAGACCCTCCTAGACCCAGTCCTCCCAGACCCAGTCCTCTCAGTCCTCCCAGACCCAGTCCTCTTAGTCCTCCCAGACCCAGTCCTCTCAGTCCTCCCAGACCCAGTCCTCTCAGTCCTCCCAGACCCAGTCCTCTCAGTCCTCCCAGACCCAGTCCTCTCAGTCCTCCCAGACCCAGTCCTCTCAGACCCAGACCTCTCAGACCCAGTCCTCTCAGACCCAGTCCTCTCAGACCCAGTCCTCCCAGACCCAGTCCTCCCAGACCCAGTCCTCTCAGACCCAGTCCTCCCAGACCCAGTCCTCCCAGACCCAGTCCTCCCAGACCCAGTCCTCCCAGACCCAGACCCAGTCCTCCCAGACCCAGACCCAGTCCTCCCAGACCCAGTCCTCTCAGACCCAGTCCTCTCAGACCCAGTCCTCTCAGACCCAGTCCTCTCAAACCCAGTCCTCTCAGACCCAGTCCTCTCAGACCCAGTCCTCTCACAACAACGGCTCAGCTTCAGTCGAAGCTTTGTGACCCGTCGAAGTGACAGCTGATAAAACGCGTTTCCTTTTATTGAGACTTCTGGCGGGTCACTTGCCAAAACTCAGCCTCAGCTCTGCCACGCCAAACAACGTAAGGCGCGTAGAGGGAGGCGCGTTGGCTGCAGACAGGAAAACACGCTAAATTCTTTGGCTGCCTCAGTACACGGGGGGAAGCAGTCGCTATCGCTGTACTGGTTGATCAGATGAACAGCTAGTAACGCAAAATAGACTTTCTTTAATCAGCATTCCCTTTCTGAAGTCAGGAATGCATTCATAATCATATTTTCCCAAGTTAAATATCCTGATAAGATGATTTGGAGGCGTTTAGGGCGGCGTGTGCCTCCTTAAAGCTGTAAATCCTCCACGCTTTGGGATGTTTGTTCCTTCCTTAGTAGATCATTTACTCATTGATTTGACTGTGTGCACTTTTATATTAAATGTGCTTTTTCCCTTGATACTGGTCATGTTCATTTTAATTAACTCGAGACTAACTATATGTATATATATTTTTTAATCTCAAGTCTTTTCTTTTAGGGATTTCTGTTTCAATTTGGATTCTAATGGGAAAATCTAGCTTCATTATTACACAGGCAGGAAACCATTAGTGAAGCACCACAATCGTTAATTGTCATCAAACTCTGGGATGAGAAACAGAAACTGTTGTAATGAAGTCTGTGTGTCGGGGAAAGCTTCCTGGTTTCCTGACTGTGCCTGACCTTTCCCCTGATTAATATAGTGAATGGGGCTGGCCTGGCCATGGCCACTTGTGACATCATCGACCTCCATGGAGGGAAGCCAGCCAACTTCCTGGACCTGGGAGGGGGCGTCCAGGAGAACCAGGTGTACCAGGCCTTCAAACTGCTCACAGCAGACCCCAAGGTACCTCAGCACAGAACCCAACACAACCCCCGGGGCGGCTTCTCTCCGCTCGACAGCAAAGGATCGTTTTATTGATAATCACTCAAGTATTAGTCATAGTCAGACACTACTCTAGCAGTTACTCAATGTACACACACTCCCTGAAATCTCGAAAGCATCTCTGGTCTTGTTATCCTTACAGAAATCCATGTCAAAGCTTTAAGAATCTGTGTGCGACAGTCTCAGTGCCAGCACTCATTAGACCGGTAGCTGTAGCATCCAGTGTTGTTGCACAGAGACATGGGGTCTTGAAGAATATGATTATACGCCGTCTTCTTATTGACAGGGGCGTGATGAGTCGCAGCTCAGCAACCACAATGAAATCACCCTTTTAATGACTTGTCTCCGCAGTCGGTCTCCCCCATGCGCGCGCGCCACACCACACACCACCACACACACACTCGTTACTTCTCGTCCCCTGTTGTATTTAAAGTCCCGGAGCGTCACAGGATGTGGCAGTTTGGGTCTTTTACAAGTGTGAAGTTGTGTGATCAGACTGGCAGTGACTCAACAGTAAACACTCTGAAGCTGGTGACGGTGCTGCAGTGCTGCTTACATGCTGACAAACACACAGCTAATTCCCCCTCCACAGCCACTTCCACATCCAAGGACTTGATTACATTCTTTCTGGCAGTATTTGTGGTTGTATGTTGTATGTATACAAAGGGGTGAATTTGAATCCCATGTGTGGATGGAGACTGTCGTGTGTACGGGCTAGTGACACCCTCCTGCTGCATCAAAGGCAGGGAGTGCGACGATATATCAAAGGGCCTGTTTTCCTGGTCATAATGATGATTAGCAGTGTGTTGACCAGACGAGGGATGAGTCCTGTTTCTTCCAGATGTGTTTTCCTGGTCATAATGATGATTAGCAGTGTGTTGACCAGACGATTCAGTGGGATGAGTCATGTTTCTTCCAGATGTGTTTTCCCTCCTCAAGGAAGCAGTAAGGAAACCCCTGAAAGGGATACCGATGAAAAAGTTTCAAGTCTAGCACACTCCAGGTGCTCCACTTGACGTCGTCACGGTGACCTGTAAACAAGCGTGACGTAAATATTCCTCATCTCTTAGTGGCCGACTTATTCAATAAAATCCGTCCATTATCATGTCAAGCAGGGTTCTATTAGAGATGTGAAGGGAGCCGTTTTAAAAAGCTGCTTTAGCTGGAATCACCTGGATGATTTCCTGCTCTGGGTCTAGTGCAGGAAGCAGGGCTGGATGCAGCTACCTCTAGCAGTGGGGGGATGAGATGGGGAGACCTACATGATTGGTAGGGGTAGGGGGGGGTTGACATTAAACTGCTGTGTACCATCATTTGCATTTCATACAGGGATCTAGAGACTCCCCACATCTGTGAAGGGAATGTTAATTATTAGATTATTGGCATGCTAAAAAGTCCCTCATTTGCATTGGCTGGTTTTCATGAATTCTAAAACTTTTTTCAAACCGAAAGATTTAATGGGTTTCAGTTTATGCTAGCTTTGGTTTAGGAGCAAACAAGCATAAGTGATGGACATAATATATATGAAATACTTGGATGTTTATTTATGAATAGTTACGCTCAAATTGATTGCTGTCATACCATACTAAGCACTCGGAAGGTTATGACAAATGATCACAAGATTTAGTTTCTCCCTTGAAATACTTCGTTTCTGTCCAGTATTTTGGCTCTCTCTCGCTCTGTCTCGCTCTCTCTCTCTTGCTGTTTTGTTACCTTCTCCCCACCGTAACATGTACAGTTGGAGAGCAGAATTCATTAGGTAAATTGGTTGGGTAGACAAAGATAGAAGATGGAACAGAAAAAGGCACATGAAATTGGCACAAGGAAGATGAAAAGGATGAAAGGAAAATGATGAAAAGGAAAGCAAAGGACAGTGGGAGGGGGAAAAACATGTTTAACCCTTTATGTACAGAGACTGCCATTCAGTGAGAGCATAACTCCTGCGATTTTAAACCATGAAGTCCCCCCCCCCTCTCACACACACACACTACAGTATCCTTGGGCAATTTGGCTGGATTGCAGGCTGTGTTGACATGCTAAAATGTACTAACCTGCTTTTTCATGGTCACATAAATGACAGCTAACTTTGACAGAATAGTTGTATTATTTTTCTCCTTTCTTTACCCCGTATAACCTGTGAGTGTAAGGCTGTGTTCAAACCCAACAACCAAAGTGCCTTCTACTTAAGCCTCAGAGGAAATGGTGGATGGAGGTAGTGCCTTATTTGTTATTTGGTACCGAAGGCTGTATTTTCCACGTGAATCATGGACATTTCTTCGAAAGTGAAGTGCTGCAAGGCTCAGCCTGTGACGTTTGTGTGTGTCTGTGTGGAAATGGCACCAGGGACAGACATGTTTATCTGATTAGCAACACTGTAAAAAGGTGTTGTTTAAAGCCCTTGTGCTGCCTTCGGGTCACAATGACCCGAAGGTTCACAACGACCTATCGTCGTGCTGCGACAACTTTACCCAATAGAAAAACGAATAAATAGCATTTTCTTTTAACCTTCGCGCTGTGGGCGGTGTGAGACAGCCCGACGGTTTCAAGAAAATGCTTCACTTTATTTTTGTACAAGGTAAAGTTGTCGCAACAAGTGGGGGGGGTCACAATGACTGAAGGGTCACAATGACCCGAAGATAACACAAGGGTTAAAGTAAGCGTGGAATGATTAGAAACATGGTCAGTTTGCTGTCTGAACTGTAGTTGTGATGCTGAAGAAGATGGGCACAGAAGCATAGGCTTACTCAGCTGTTTGAACACGTAGTTTGATCAGATACTTGATGAGGTAGTTGTTTACCATCTCTCTCTCTCTCTGCACTCATGCTTCCCCCTGGCCTGTATGTTCAGGGCACGTGTGTACACTGGACAGGAGCTCCTCTGAAGGCATAAACATCTACTCAAAACATCCATCCTCACCTTCGGAACACATCCAGAAAATGTGTGTGTGTCTTGTATCTTGTGGGCAATGTGGGAGCACCTTGCTGGTAGCATCACAGGAACCCCCCCCTCCCAGGCCTGCCATGCTCTCCCACCAAATCACCCCCATTACCTCTGAGTACTGATGAAAGGTGTTATTGTCCACTACCGACCATGGACGGATAGATACAGCTCAGTGCATGCCAGCTCTCACTCTCCCCTTCCCGGTGACTTTGATCTCCCAAATCCTGTTAAGGCCAAGAAGAGGAGCTCCCCTTTAGCTTCACGCCTCCTCCACCCAGTCCCTCGGGGAGCGGGGGTCCAGCCTCTGAGCCCGTTGTTGGCATATGGAGATGTCTGAGCCCGTGGCGAATGTCACCGCTGCCTGTTTAGACAAGCTGAGTCGCTGCCCAGGACGGGCCGCATTGTGACCGCTCGGTGGACTCGGGGACGGTGGAAGGTGATTGGCGGTGACGGGCGGATCGTCTCGTCTCGTCGGCCGCTCGGAGGAGCCGGGCCCTTGCGGTCGTGTTTCCTGCCTGTCCTTGGAGCTGTTTTCATCCTCGGCTCCACCATCGCACATCTGAAAGCAATCATGCACCTTTCATGCACTGGAGTATATATGTGTGAACACACATGCTCTTATATACACACACACACACATCACACACACACACACACACACACACACACACACACACACACACACACACACAAGCAGTACACACAAATACGAAAACCCATTCACATAAAACAAACACCCATAACCTCATACCGAGGTCTCCAGGGCCTGGTCCCCAAGGGACTCAAACGACCTGTGATCATGGCGCCTGTGACGTCACACCTCGGCTCGCTGCCGGAATGAAAGTCCCTCCCCCGCCGCCCCCCGACGAGGTAGCTGCCGGTCCCCAGCGTCGTAAACACAAGCAACGAGAAGCCAGCGAGCCCAGAGCCTGGATCCCGCGCCGTAATGGAGTTCAGCCCCCTCAGCGCCCCTGTATTAAGCTGGGTATTAAAGAGGGTGGGCGCTCGAGGAACTGGCACCTGAGACCAGCGCAGTGGGACCAGGAACCAGAGGACAGGCGGGAGAGGGCGAGGGAACGCGGTAATGGCAGCCGTGAGGACTGGCTGTGCTAACACTCATGTTTGTCTTTGGATAGGGTTCAGATGGATTCTCATACGGTGGCTCTTGGGGATCGTTGGGACCTCATTTGCACCCTGGTCTGGTGTGTGTGTTTCTCATTATAAGACCGAGGCCCTTGGTGCAGAATAGTCCTGTCAGAGGATTTGCTTACACTGCAGCATATTCCTACACAGCAAAGATAAAGCCAGGCTCAGACTGCCACATATTGTGGTGACTGTTCCGCTCCGATGCCTAAGAGATCATTGCAGCCATTATGGCCATTTTTACTGCCAGAGCGCTTTTCGTTTTTCCAAGCTGCACTGCCCTCACGCCAGGCCTTGACATGTATCATGGAAATTAAAAAGTGTGTGTGTGTGTGTGGTGCATGTGTGTGAGATGTTAAAGCCAGCAGTCTAATGGAGGCAGAGCAGTAGTTGAGATCAGAATATATAAGTGGTTTTACAAGCTAACGTGGAAGCAGGGAGAGGATCTGGTGCAAAGTTAGCGAGCGATTCAACAGTCCTCCGTAGCTGGAGATTATTTCATAGGCATTGTGGAATGTTTATCTGCTCATATTGCTGCTTGACTCTAATTAGATGGACCAGAATGTTTTCACGAGATGTAAAATAGTACTTAACTATAAGAAAAAAACAATTCCCCGTAAGACACTAAATATAACTTGGTGTTTGCTTACTTCTTGCACTAGCGGGATGCATAATTACACTACTGAATGACAGACAGGTTTATGAACACTAAGTAGACGCTGGCAGTTTTGTCACATTGTTCAACATATCCTTGAGCAAGTTTTAGAGAATGGAGCTTGAAACTGAGCATGTCTTAAGCACAATATGTTCCTCTGATGGGCTGCTTACTGTAGCCCATAGCAACATGCTGCAGCAGGAGGGGTTTGTTCTGTTTTTCTCTCTTTTTCTCTTTCCCTCCTCTTCCCTATCAGACACGCACAAACTTTTCTCATTTCTGTCTTGAACTGAGTCTGACTCTGGATCAGGTCCAGCTCATGAGGCTAAGATGCAGGCAGAGGCTTTCTGCACAGCAGGGGAACCAGCTCTCTCCTGGACACACACGCACACACTCTCCTGGGCACACACACTCTCCTGGACACACACACACACTCCTGGGCACACACACTCCTGGACACACACACACACTCCTGGACAGGAGACGTAAAGTATGAACAACCATCAATAGCCAACATTTTACACGTGCACACACCATGCCATGAAAAGCTATCCAGAATGAGAAATGGAGTTGTCAGCCTACATACATTTTCCCGGAGTCTGTTGAAGGTTAATTTGAAGGAGTGCAGACAGAATGGTCCGGGCCCCTCTCTCCTCAGTGGACCATGTGACCTGACCATGTGTCAGATTGATGTTTCCTTCTGGGACCAGGCGTCTGGCCCTCTGTCTGACCCCTGGGGCTCTCATCACTTGACCTCTTGGCACTTGTCTTATTTACCAAGACCGTCGATAGACGGGGCTATTACTTAACGCTCATGTATGTATTCGTATGGATTGGTAATGTATTCACCTGGTCTTAACACCACTCATCCCCCCTGCCCCCCCCACCCGTCTCCTCTCCCCCTCCCCTGGGGGTTCTGATTGAACAGTCTCCTGTCTGCCGTTTCTCATCGAAGGGAGATCAATAGAGGAACTGGGATTGGATCTGGAGCTAATTGAGCCCTCCTCACACATATTGCAGTGAGAAGCGTTCTGTCATTGCCAAGCCTGCGCAGGGCCCTTTACAGCAGCCACAGAAGACCTTCAGAGGCAGCGGCCTCTGATTGACTGACCTTCAGGAGTTCAGGCAGTGGTCACTCTTCCAGAGGAAACCAAAGTGCCATCTGTTTTCCTGTACTGCTTGAGACAGTGGGGTAGTTTCTTCCTTACCTACATGGTGCGTTTAATGGTGAGAGACCAGTAGTCCTGGCATGGTGAGAGACCAGTAGTCCTGGCATGGTGAGAGCAAACTGACCCTGGGTGAAAGGACCCCTACTCTGGTCAACTTCTGGCCGTGCCATGACCGAGAGATTCACGCCCCTTCACAATACAGCTCAATTTAATGGAAGAAGATTTCCTCCATCTGGACAGGCATCAGGGGTTCACCCAGCCATGCCCTCCATCCCGTCATGCCCCTCCCCCGGCCTGTTCGTCAGCAGAGGCGTGAGGAGGAGGAGGAGGGGCACTGGGGCCATTGCGTGTTGTGAAACATGGAGCTGATGGTGGGGCTGCTGAACGCGCCTCATTTCACGCGTCCTGCTTCCCATGTACACATGCTGGGGGCTCATCTGAGGCCACCCACACACTGGGATGGAGTTGATGAGATCAGAGTCGGCTCTATGAGGCATGGAGCCTGAGATCAGAGCAGGCTCAATGAGGCAGGGAGCCTGAGCCCAGCTCTGCCTCCACTCTCCTGTAGTTCCCGTTTCCTGTGGATGGCTGCAGGACCACGGACAGCTCCGTCTGTGTGTACACCCACGGTGGCAGTCGATGCCAACGTCATCATGATAGAAGCCCAGGTTGATTGCGACACGGAGCCATCGCACAAGTAGCTTATGTACCGCTAATCATTAAAGCCAACTTGAACTGTGTCTCCAAAGCCTTGAGAGATTTTCTTCTAAGGAGGAATCGTGGATGCTGTTTGTCATTAGCAGCTATATGAGTCATCCCTAGGCACACTATACACGGGAGAAGAATGGGGACTCCGGTAATTCAATAAGCGGGCATCCCTTTGTTTGAAAGATTGAGGAAAACATGGAAGCTAATTTACCCGACACTACCAAGGCGAGCAGAAGATGAACGGTGTGGGTGTGCGTGTGTGTGAGTCCTCTCCCCCTCCATGCTAATGTCAGTTCATATTCTCAGTTCTTTGGTGGTGAAGCTGTTTGTGTTGGACATGATATACAACACTCACACTATCCTGTTATCATTGAGATCCCCCACTACCCCCATCAGGGCCTCTGATCATGGGCGTGAGACCCTCAACCCCTACGCCTCTGCGGGCAGGGTCCATGCTGTAATTACTGTGATGAGCTAATGCCTGTCTGATGAGAGAGGAGGGTGGCTCTCCCTGCCTGGTCGCTCCTCAGTGTCACGTCAGGTTTGTCCTCTGCAGGGGCCTGGCTCAGAGGAGAAGATCTCTCCAGTGGAGAAGCACATCTGGGCCCAGCACTGTTGTAACTGAGACCCCAGGGCCTGCTTGGAAACACAGCTCTGCCCCTGACCAATCCACTTATCAGTGTTCGGCAACATGCTCCCTGGAACTTGGACTAACCAGCTAGCTGAATACAGGCCAGAACAGTTTCAAGACCTGCAGCCGAAAAGGAAATCGGTTCACAACCGGTATTAAACGATCGTGCCAAAACCTCGAAATAAGGCTCGTTCTACATGAGAAAGAGGTTGTTTGCTAAGGCTTGCCCGTATCTCCATGCAGGGTATCTCTCCCCCGTTACCTGTATCTCTCCTCCTCCTCTTGTCTCCCCTGCTGAGGGATCTGCAGCTATGTATTCTGAGACGGGCTGGCAGCGGTTCAGAGAGATTATTGTCACTGTAATTGGCTTTTCCAGGCCTGATTTGATAGGAGCCTCTTGTCTGATCCCTCCACCTCTTTACCGTGGTAATAGAAAGACGACGAGGCTCACATGAAATGTTCGCCTCATCACATCTCCGGTAGAAACGGGCCGTCTCGCATTTCCCTGGTCAGGGTCGAGT
Organism: Mallotus villosus; assembly: GCA_903064625.1. Taxonomy (NCBI): domain Eukaryota; kingdom Metazoa; phylum Chordata; class Actinopteri; order Osmeriformes; family Salangidae; genus Mallotus; species Mallotus villosus. The sequence continues at coordinate 157,271 of CAEFZP010003311.1, forward strand.
TGGGAAACACGGAGCATGTGCTGCTGCTGTTATTGCATTATTTCTACCAGCTCAGCTTGCCCTGGGAGAGAAAAGAAATGTGGGGGAGTGAATGTTGGTGGAGCCGTAATACAGTTTAGTGTTCATGTGCACTGCTGTGATATACGTCTTGCACTGAGGAGAGTTCAGTGAGTTTATTTATTTTTTGGGGCAAAAGTTTCAGTTCATCTGTAATAGCCAGTACTGTATACATTTGAATATTTAAATGTCAGACTTGAGTCCAAACCTTTTGTCTTCAATTGCTGCTCTGACACTGTTCTACACATGAGATATCACTGATAATGTGTTTTTGTTACACCCTGGTTTCTATCTGCAAGCTGTCAGACAGTAATAGACTATCTTATCTAGTGTCACATGCACGTTCCCACGAGTAAATACACTGTTGGTGCCTTGATTCTCCATGTTGGAGAGGAGGAACACGACACGCCCTCTCACCTCCCCAGCGTCTGGTCTGGTCACATCACATGAGAGCAGCAGTGACCAGGAAGTAGCTGCCTGGCCTATCTGCTGCTCAGATCAGGACAGCAGCCTCATGTGTGTCCAGCTAGCCGCTGATTTAAACTGTGTTTTTCTGTTGAATGAACGTCCACATCCTCCACTGAAGAGATCGCTTGATTTAGGCTCCGACCCGACTGGTGTGGAACACATTTAACTCACCCCAAAATCTATAAGCTATCGGATGTGTAATAAGCACTTGCAAATAATGAACTTGTTAATCTTTCTTTAAGAAGATCTGGATGCAGCTAGTGTCTGGGATTTATGCATTTCCCACTCTCCCTCGATCCATCCCCTTTCTCTCCGTCCTTCCCTCTCTCTCCCTCTCTCTCTCTCTCTCCCTATTTAGCCAACCCTGGATGAAACACAGTGAACAGAGTTATTTCAGTGTTGGGATCTCTGCCCTCCAGCCCAGCACAGGCCTGACTAGATCAGTTCATAGGTGCTTTTCACATTCCTCAATTTTTCAGACTTTCTGTCACTACCCTGTCTGCCAGGCAGAGGGAGGGAGGGAGGGAGGGAGAGGGAGGAAAAGAGGGAGGGAGGAAGTGCTCCATTTGAAGCCCAGTAGTGATTACACTGTCCATCAGCCACCAGGACGACCTGCTCCAGCCCAGAGGATTGATGTTTGACAGAATAATTAGAAAACTGTCTCAGGTTGTAATCACTGGAGCTCATCTTTGGGTGGGAAAAGCTTCCATTCGCCAACTCCCCTACCGCCCTTCTCACCCCCTACACACACACACACACACACACACACACACACACACACACACATGTGCACACAAACGTAGTACTGTAAACACAGACATAAACACACCCTTTCCCACTTCATTCGTAGCCGTGCACAGCGGAGTGCTGTAAAGGAGAGTGAGTTGTAGAATGATGGAGGTGGGGTCCATGTGTTTAGCCTAGCAAAACTGAGAGGACATGTGTGAAGGACTAGGGTGGGTGGGGGTGGGGGGGGGGTCGGGTGGGTGCGTGTGCTTGGACAGCTGCAGCTGACGCTGTGGGAGCAGTGCTATGAAGATTACCAACGTAGCCAAACAGGAGCAGAGAGGATGTTGCATGTAGCCTGGGAAAACGTGAGCCGTCTCTGGTGGAGGTGGATATGGTGTTCATTAAGGTGGCCCTCCAGGCTCCCAGCAGGCTGGAAACGAGGCCCTGGAGGACGGCAGATCTTCCCTGCCTCCCGCTCTCCCCTCTGGGCTTTATTGGCTGCTCTGATCCTTCTAATACCTGAGCAAACCCTTAATGGCTGATTGATATGCTGCCCAGTTCCCCAGAGCTGCATCAAAGCAGGGAGGTCTAAATGTCAGCCTTGGAGCAATTGGTCATCCTCTCTGGAAATAAAGAGCTCAGGGGCTTTATAAAGATCAGCCTCATCTGTACAGGTCCACTCGGCCTGTTTTGTCTCCATGTGATGACACGCGCACCCTCGACACGGGAAGATGACATACTACGACTGATCATGCAGGGTGAGGGAGGGGTGGAGGGGGATGAGTGGCTGTGTTAGCGAGGAGAAAAGACAGTCTAAAACATCCAATCAGTATGTATCCGTGCTTGCCTTTTTGGAAATTAGACACTGATTGCGCCCATCTGTTTTGCTCTAGTTTGTTGGTTTCTGTCCGTTTAACGCCCGCTCCCCAGACCCACAGAGCCGTCTGAGCAAGGGAGGGAGAGGGAGTGCAATATGTCTGTTCTATCAATTTCTAAATTACTCATTTAGCCAGAGCCGAGTCGAGGATAGGAGTAGTCATCGCCTTTCAATAACTGCTGCGATTCAGTCACTCACAAGGATAAATAACCAATTAGTGGAATATATAAAGGGCCTCTATATTTAGAGCAGGGCGTGGCAAGGGGGAACATGCCATATCAAAATCCCCCCCCCTATCTATCAAGATTAAAGCTTTCAGGGGTTGTTTCATCCAGCCTCAATTGCCTCTGCAACAGTAAACAGAGCCAGGGAAACTGCTGCTGAGATCCTCGGGCCTTGGCTCCTGCTCCGCCGCTGCCTGAGGGAGACCAGCGTGACTCTCGGGTGTCTCTCAGGCGGCTCTCAGGTGTCTCTCGGTGTCTCTCAGGCGGCTCTCGGTGTCTCTCTCAGGTCTCTCTCAGGTCTCTCTCAGGTGTCTCTCTCAGGTGTCTCTCTCAGGTGTCTCTCAGGCGGCTCTCATGCGGCTCTCATGCGGCTCTCATGCGGCTCTCAGGCGGCTCTCAGGCGTCTCACAGTAGTTCTCAAGGCCGTTGTGTAGGATTGCTTCACATTCTGCTTGTCTCTCATGATGGTGGTGTAGTGTCAAGTTCTTGTGTATTTATGTGTGATTTTATATCACACTATATATATACAGTCGTATGCAAAAGTTTAGGCACCCCCTCTGAGGCTGCATGATAATTTCCTGTCTTCACCAAAAAAGATCAATATAATATTGTAATATTACTTTTCTAGTTAACACTGAGTGCTGGGGTGTTTTCCAGACAAAGATATTTGGTGTAGCAGTATTTAGTTGTGTGAAATTAAATCAAATGTGAAAAAAAGGCTGTGCAAAAGTTTGGGCACCCTTATCATTTATTTGATTTGAATACCTCTGCCTACTAAATGCTGATTAACTGCAACACATAGTTAGTCTGATTAACTCGTTAAGCCTTCAATTACATAAAAAGGTGCATTTAATCATTAGAAAGGGTATTTAAGTTAGCCAATTGCAAGTTTTGCTTCTCTTTGATTCTCCTCTGAACAGTGGCAAAATGGGGGCATCAAAACAGCTATCAAATGATCTAAAAACAAAGATTGTTCAGCAGTATGGTTTAGGGGAAGGCTACAAAAAGTTATCCCGGAGGTTTCAGCTATCAGTTTCCACTGTGAGGAATGTCATTAGGAAATGGAAGGCAACAGGCACAGTTCTTGTTAAGGCCAGAAGTGGCAGGCCAGGAAAAATAACAAAGAGGCAAAGGCGAAGAATGGTCAGAATGGTCAAGGACAACCCTCAGACCACCTCCAAAGAGCTGCAAGGTCATCTTGCTGCAGATGGTGTCACTGTGCATTGCTCGACCATTCAGCGCACATTGCACAGAGAACAGCTGTATGGGAGAGTGATGCGGAAGAAGCCTTTTCTGCACACGCGCCACAAAAAGGCTTGCTTGAGGTTTGCCAAACTACATTTGAACAAGCCAGGCTCATTTTGGAACAAAGTGCTGTGGACTGATGAGACAAAGATGGAGTTATTCGGTCACAACAAGAGGCATTACGCATGGAGGCAAAAGAACACAGCATTCCTAGAAAAACACTTGCTGCCCACAGTAAAATTTGGTGGGGGGTCCGTCATGCTGTGGGGCTGTGTGGCTAGTGCAGGAACTGGGAATCTAGTTAAAGTTGAAGGTCGTATGGATTCAACTCAGTACCAGCAAATTCTGGACAATAATGTTCAAGAATCTGTAACAAAGCTGAAGTTACGGCGCAGTTGGGTGTTCCAGCAGGACAACGACCCGAAACATTGCTCCAAATCCACTAAGGCATTTATGCAGAGGAACAACTACAATGTTTTGGAATGGCCATCCCAGTCCCCAGACTTGAATATAATTGAAAATCTATGGGGTGACTTGAAGCGGGCTGTCCACGCTAGGCACCCATCAAACCATACTGAACTGGAGATGTATTGTAAGGAAGAATGGTCCAAATTACCTCAATCCAGAATCCAGACACTCATCAGAGGATATAAAAAGCGTCTAGAAGCTGTTATTTTTGCAAAAGGAGGCTCTACTAAATATGAATGTGATTTTTCTGTTGGGGTGCCCAAATTTATGCAAGTGTCTAATTCTCTTATGATGCGTATGGCATATTTTCTGTTTATCAAATAAACCTTATTTCACGGCTAAAATATCACTGTCCATGACGTATGTGTATATATATGACAAAGACGTTCCTCATCCAAACGCCCAACATTTTATAGATGAAAGTAATGGAGATTATCAGGGGTGCCCAAACTTTTGCATACGACTGTATATATATATATATAAATGAACGTACCACGTACAAGCATTTATACATTTAGAATGGTGTTCACTGATCAGAACGCCTGGAGTCGGAGAGCAATAACGGTCTGTACATCCTGTTTGTGTGAAATCATCTTCTGGGAGGTGAGAATTACAGGCTGAGTTAGTTATTTGTGTCTGTTACTTGCAGAGTCCGTGTGCTTCATGTGGCCTTGTAGGATTGTTCTTGTGCTCCTGTCGTGGTGTCGGTCCAGTCTGACCCAGAGCAGGATAAAACACCACAGCTGTTTAGCCATTAGCAATATACACTTTACTAAAGACTAGGGGTGCGTTTATGCAAACAGGGGTGACAAAAGAAGTTGGGGATGATTTGCCTTGCAAAACCAGCTGCCCTTTAGATGGCTCATTGGCTCCCAAGATCAGGTGCAATCTGAACTGGAATCATTTGGATAATTGACCTTCTGTGTGAATATATTAGAATAAATTAATGTTGATTGGCCATGTTGCATTATGAACAAAGTCGAAATGTTGGGGCTTTTATATTCAGCTGCCGGTTTGTTGTGCTAGGTCTCCGAGGTGATTATGTATGCCGTTCCCTACCATTATGCATTTCTGCAATTTAATAAAGAAATTCTTGCTTGGAAGAGAGCGCAACTAGGCAGAGCACCACACGAGTTCACTGGCTCAGATTGGCTATGGGGAGAAATGTTCCTTTTTTATTTTTCCTCTTTGAGTAGCCTGTGTTCTTTTTCGTTCCTTCCCAGCGAGGTGTGTGCGTGTGCACGCATGTGTGTGTGTGTGTGTGAGCAATCCTTCCACTCTCCCCTCGTATCCGTGTGAGAAGTGCAGCGCTGCGCTCGTCAGTGGGCTCTTCTGGCCCTGCCTGTCTCCGTTGGTCCTGCCTCATCCCTCACTGATGGACAACCATTAACCCTTGGTGAAGGGGTGGAGGAATATTTATGTCTGCCTGTCAGTGGTGACGCACAACCCTCCCGGGATGAATAATATCTCAGCTCCACGCGGCCTGCCATTGTCAACTGTAATGTACAGTTATCCTGGCGGCGTGCGTGCGAGCGAGCATGCACCAGATCCCGAGGAGAGCAGCAGGAGATGAGATCTACCTCCCTGACTGACACCTGACGGCATGCTATCGATAGCATCAGGAGAGGCAGACTGTATAGCTGCACCTGACGGCACGCTCTCGATAGCATCAGGAGAGGCAGACTATAGCTGCACCAGGAGAGGCAGACTGTATAGCTGCACCTGACGCCACGCTCTCGATAGCATCAGGAGAGGCAGACTGTATAGCTGCACCAGGAGAGGCAGACTGTATAGCTGCACCTGACGGCACGCTCTCGATAGCATCAGGAGAGGCAGACTGTATAGCTGCACCAGGAGAGGCAGACTGTATAGCTGCACCTGACGGCATGCTCTCGATAGCATCAGGAGAGGCAGACTGTATAGCTGCACCAGGAGAGGCAGACTGTATAGCTGCACCTGACGGCATGCTCTCGATAGCATCAGGAGAGGCAGACTGTATAGCTGCACCAGGAGAGGCAGACTGTATAGCTGCACCAGGAGAGGCAGACTGTATAGCTGCACCAGGAGAGGCAGACTGTATAGCTGCAGTCACCTCCCCAGTCCCAGTCCTAGCCCTCTGTTTCACACGACCCTGTCAGCTCCGGGTCCTGGTGGGTCTCTGTTTGTTTGTCAGTGAGGTGTTGCTGCTGTTCGACCTTCCGCTACCTACCTCCACACAAGGCTAACTGAAGTCGATGCATCATGGCGAAGCTTCGATCAAATGGGACAGATCTTGCATTCTTTAGGGGCCTTCGTTTATTGCTACACGAGTGGTTCCGTCCGTGACAGGAACACACTCTTCTCTCTGTCTCTCTCTCTTTCTCTCTGTCTCTCTCTTTCTCTCTGTCTCTTGCTCACACAGTTTTCTAACTGTCAACTCTTTGTACTGAGGCCCTCTAGCATGAATGTGCTGTTCCCATAATGAGTCAACACAGATGTGATTCTGAACTGGACTTTAGGATTAGTTATTCTACTGTACTTGGGTCTGATTCCCAGCCCTGGGGTGTAAAAAGCGTAGCGATGCTAGTCAGGCAGGAGGTTCTATCAGATCCAGTATCTTCCACTGCCTCTGAGCTCTAATAGCCACTTCAAACCCCAACAACAAAGCCTCCAGCCAGCACACGGTGCTAGCACCATCTCCATGACAAAGGGAGAGGTGAAGAGCTCTTCACAGTCTGCAATAAAGTGCACTACACAGCCTGTTCCAAAGTCTCCAAACTCTAGTGGCCCCTATGGGCCTTCTGTTGGTTACCTACACTCTCTGACTCAAACACACACACACACGTTGTGCATGTTGACTGCTGATGGGGCTCATGGTGTAGTAGGAATATTAACGACTTGGCCTGAGGGGGGCGTTGGGATTTCATGTGTATGTGTGAAAGAGTGGATGTCTCACCATGATGGGTGCGATGGGGCCATACAAGTCTACCATTCACCTGTGAACCAATTTGTTTCTCCTGAAGCAATTTCTTTTTTTGAAACGTTTCAGATGTTTCACATGCTGGCTTCTGATGTCTGAGGCCTTTGTGTCGTGCGGGTATTATTTGTCGTTTGCTTTCAGCTTATGCAGATATTGCCGCGTGCCATTTTGTTTTGACAAACAAATTGGAGAAATTGTCTCGACGCTTAGCATGAAAAGTAATTTTGCATACCTCGCATTCCTCCAACTCTTTTGGTGTTATATGTACGGGTACATTTGGGTGTACCGGAGGCTGTGCTTACACAATTGTAGTGTGTAGTATGTTTTTCAACTTACCTGTTTAAGTGTGTGTCTGTGTGTGGGTGGTCTCGGAAAATGCACTCTCCTGCAATGCTTTTGTGTTGTCGATATAAGGGTGTGATGTGGGGGGAAATGCAATGGCGGTCTCCGAGTGAAAGGACTCACGGCGAGCGATGGACAGGGAGGAACATCGCCAGGCAGCTGTCACCGAGCACGACCCCGTCACTCGCTCACAAGAGAGGCAGGCCTTGAGGCACAAACGACCCTCTCCAGTATCAATTCATAGGGACATTGTCCTCCCCCCACTCCTCCCTCGACGACGCCCGCACCTCTCCCGGCTGGCAGCAAAGCCATCTCTTTTTATGATTGGTTTCTATTCTTCTTCCGGGAGAGAGAGAGGCGTGTGCGTGTTGGAGCTGCACACTGACCAGCATCCTGGCCGTTTATGTGGCCGGGAGACCTGAAGAACTCAGGGACGAGACGGTCGTCAAGGTTACATCGTCAGGGCCTTTTAGGGTGGCGAGAACCCTAGTCAGAGCTCGGGAGGCCAAAGGTGTCCATGTGGGTGTAGGGCTGTTTACGATTCACCACCTACATGGGCGTTAGGGACATGGTGTCCATGTGGGCGTTAGGGACATGGTGTCCATGTGGGCGTTAGGGACATGGTGTCCATGTGGGCGTTAGGGACATGGTGTCCATGTGGGCGTTAGGGACATGGTGTCCATGTGGCGTAGGGACATGGTGTCCATGTGGCGTAGGGACATGGTGTCCATGTGGCGTAGGGACATGGTGTCCATGTGGCGTAGGGACATGGTGTCCATGTGGGCGTTAGGGACATGGTGTCCATGTGGGCGTTAGGGACATGGTGTCCATGTGGGCGTTAGGGACATGGTGTCCATGTGGGCGTTAGGGACATGGTGTCCATGTGGGCGTTAGGGACATGGTGTCCATGTGGGCGTTAGGGACATGGTGTCCATGTGGGCGTTAGGGACATGGTGTCCATGTGGGCGTTAGGGACATGGTATCCATGTGGCGTAGGGACATGGTGTCCATGTGGGCGTTAGGGACATGGTGTCCATGTGGGCGTTAGGGACATGGTGTCCATGTGGCGTAGGGACATGGTGTCCATGTGGCGTAGGGACATGGTGTCCATGTGGGCGTTAGGGACATGGTGTCCATGTGGGCGTAGGGACATGGTGTCCATGTGGGCGTTAGGGACATGGTGTCCATGTGGGCGTTAGGGACATGGTGTCCATGTGGGCGTTAGGGACATGGTGTCCATGTGGGCGTAGGGACATGGTGTCCATGTGGGCGTTAGGGACATGGTGTCCATGTGGGCGTTAGGGACATGGTGTCCATGTGGGCGTTAGGGACATGGTGTCCATGTGGGCGTTAGGGACATGGTGTCCATGTGGGCGTTAGGGACATGGTGTCCATGTGGGCGTAGGGACATGGTGTCCATGTGGGCGTTAGGGACATGGTGTCCATGTGGCGTAGGGACATGGTGTCCATGTGGCGTAGGGACATGGTGTCCATGTGGGCGTAGGGGACATGGTGGGCGTTAGGGACATGGTGTCCATGTGGCGTAGGGACATGGTGTCCATGTGGGCGTTAGGGACATGGTGTCCATGTGGCGTAGGGACATGGTGTCCATGTGGGCGTTAGGGACATGGTGTCCATGTGGGCGTAGGGACATGGGCTGTGGAAGGTCACTGTGGAAACTCGAAGCAGGACAAAACAACAGCTTTGTTGTTATTGAATTGGCATTGATTCGCTATAATTATCTTCTGACGATACGGCTGAATCATGTTACTTGGTAGAACAGCATTAAGCTATTATAGAAATGTGATATATTTTCCATCTGATGACTAACACAAGGCTTTAGTTTTCTAACCCTAACCCACTATAGAATAGCTACCAGTCCCAGTTTTTTTCCCCCATTGCCATCTGTCGTTGAAGGACATTGTTAGCCATCAGACTATCGTTCTTCGGAATGTGTGTCCCACCCACCCCCGCCACATCGATCAGGCTGACAGACAGCCTTCAGGTCTGGAAGGTTCCTTAACATGAAGTGAAACTCCAGATGGCGGTGTCGAGATGGGTCTGTGTTTGTGACTCGACGTCTTTGACACACTGCTTCATCTCTTTTACTTTGGCCGCGAAGGAGCTGTCATGCTTCAACAGGCTGGATCATTATTTCCCTCTTATCCCTCTACACCAGGCCCAATCCCAGTGTTCAATAGCAGTCAGGGAGGGTGTCGCAACCCCTCTCTGTCCTCTCCTTTCCTCTCTCAAAGCCTTTCTGACTCTCTCCCTTGGTTTCTCACGTAGCCTGTGTCTACCCATACTCGTATTATCCGTTCCCTGACCTTCTAAGCTTATGCAATTTAAGTTTCACAACTTTCTAAAGGTTCTAGGAGAACGTGACACTGTGTTGGTGCTCTGAGGGTTTTCCATGAAGTCAGACCTGGAGTGTTCTCCACAGAGCACACTTGTGACTGGAGATGTTATTACATCTCGAGCGCTTTTCCATGTATTCAGAACGAGTGAGCCTTAGCCACAGCTCGCTTTCTTCCTCTTTGCCCTTTTCCGTTTCCAGGCTCCAAATGAACTCATTTTTCTTGGAAGCACCAACAAAAATGTAGGAGCACCCCGAAAATGTCATATTGTGTTTTTGACTCTTCAGATTTTGCACACTAGTTATCTCCCTGTCACATGATAATGGAGCACAGTGACGAGGAGTGATTGGGTAATATTAGCCGTCAATCTAAAATCGGCATTAAAGTTTAGAACGTAACAATGAAGTTCACAGCAGGCACTGTGCAGTAGGCTAATTAGTGAGCGTTTGGTAATCAGGTATATGTAAACAGGTCACACCATAGCGATAATTTGTTGAAGTTTATCGCCTTCAGGGATCTTCCTAAATCTTCCAGCTAATCTCTGAGCCATCTCCTGTCCAGACTTCACATCGATTCATATGAATGGACGAGGAAGTGAAGGCAGGTAGCCCAGACGTCAGTGGAGCCTCTGTTTAGCAAACCGCTCATCCGAGATGGATGATTAGAGCCAGTAGACCTGTCTGGGTTTGGAAATGCTGCGTGTTAACCTTTGGTCCTGGGGCAGGGTTGTGGGGACTGGGTAGCCGGGCCTTGTGGAGGTGGTAGGAATAAACAAGTCCAACCAGGACAGGCGTTGACAGCCTGCCTCCCCCTGATAAAGCACAACAATGGCCCTAATAGGCCGTCGAGAGAGACACATTTCTACACAACCTGCTAGCCGCCAACAAAGGAGGAGATGCCTTTCCACAGACAGATTAAGCGCCGGTCAACAGAGGTAGCGGGTACGTCGCTAGCATGAAGCGCCACGCTAAATGTGCGCGCGGGTGATAATTCGGACGCGCCACAGGGAGCCTGGCAGGATGGAGAGGGAAAACAATGGGATTCCTCCTGGGTTCTGATAACGGTGTGGAAATCACTTCCGGTAAAGGTGGTCCAATCTTGTTGAACAGTTGGGTTTCTAAACGTAATCATGTACGTTGAGCTAGCCCTACACAGGTGATCAGTTGTATCGATGGCCCGTTTTATCTGTAACTCGTTCATTTCTTGTAGTCTGACCTGTTCGTCAGGGTTCACACAGTCATCATAATGTGTCCTCACTGCTGGAGAGCACGAGGTAACATGTTGAATGAGATGCAGGGAAAATCATTTGGGGACAGGGCCAGTGAATGTCTGCATGGGGAATGGTCTGGGCTGCTGTTCATTGTGTCTTAAATGCAGTTAGTGGGGTGGATAATGGAGGCATAAAAGCCTGTTTCTCCAGCGAAGGCCGTCTTTGAGTTTGACGTGAAGGACGCTTGACAGGGTTTCAAAGCAATGACTGCTATGATCCTATTATGTGAAATCTGAATAATTCACTAGGGGCCAGGTATAACTGCAATTCCTTACACACCAAAACACACAATGATTTTCAAAGGCCCTTAGTACATTAAACTTGATGCCTTTCTGTTCCGCTCCAATGGATGGTACAGCTCCTTCAAACATTTATCCTGCCTCAAAATAGATGTGTTCAAGGCACTCGGTCCGCAAACATTTAGTCATTTTAGCAGACGCTCTTATCCAGAGCGACTTACAGTAAGTACAGGGACATTCAAACAGGCAACATTTCGAACCACATCTCATTGAGCGTTTTGAGGAGAAACATATTTCACTGTGCACTGCGATTTGATCGTGATGTGATTTTGATGCAGTTGTAGATTAGATCAACTGTCTAAAGATTGAGCTGATCTTTGGCTGTGGATGCATTGGAGCAGACATTGAGCCCAGGGTTGCCCCTGACTCGACGTCCTGTTCTCCTCTGGCTCTCATAAGACACACGTCACGACTCTGGGCCAGAGAGGCTCGTCTGGAGGCTCGTCTGAGGAACATGCCGGAGAGCCTTCCAGCCATTTACACCACCAACACGGAGTCCAGCTGTGATAAACACACTAAAGCATGCCATAATGGACGCTAAGGAGGGGAAGGTCTCCAAGTACCTCCTTATCGGTAGTTTTGTTTATAGCACCTCACGTGTCATCACAGACCCGGGTTAGTAGCATGACTGTTATTCACTCAATGTCCACATTTGTCTTGTTTTTTTTCACGAGCGTAGTACATTGCTACAACTGGTAACCATAGTTCCTACTACTAGTGTAAATGTAACCTGAGCTCTGAATTTCAACTGGTGGGGAGAAAGTAGCAGTTGAACTAACTTTGACTGCATGCGTCTAACATTTGTGCAACCCCCTGAAACCTTAAAAGCTCTTAAGAATAATACAAAACTCCACTGAAGTGAAACCAGCTCTGGCTCATCCATATTTCTATAAACTGCGTTTACTTGGGCGCAAGCATACATAAATCATGACTTATGTATCATTAATAAACATGGATGTCAATAGGAGACGCATGAATGGAAGAAATATTGGGGCTCTCAATAGAGACAGGATTGAAAAATGTGCTGCTGATAGGGGCAGAATAGGGCTTTTGTGTGCTGCTGTGGACCTAGCCTCTAAATCTCTACTGCCCCCCAGTGGAAGATCTCCACATACGTCTGTCCATCAACTGCTTTGCCTTAGATCTAATCACTGGGCAGACTCACGCTGTTTTGAATCTGTCTGCCTGTCGGTATATCCTGTTCATGAGCAGATGTTGACACTCTCCTCCAATTGAATGTCTCATGTTTGTGTTGGGTGGGCTCTCAGCTTCCAGCTGTAATTGGTCCATATAGATCACTATGGTACTGGTTCCTGCGCTGATAGTTAACATTGATCCAGTCTTGTGAAGCTGTCGGGTAGGTCACTGTACCTACACTACAGGGCTTTGGAATACCCTAAGAGCTCAGTGGCAAGGCTGTGTTCAGAGGTACTTGCAGGATTGACAGATTTGTCTCTTTCTCCTATCCTCGCTTCTCTCACCCCTCGCTTCTCTTGTCTCCGTTCATCTCTCCTCTCCCATTTTCTCTCCTCTCTTCTTCATCTCCTTTTCCTCCCTCCATCCCTCTCTCTGGGATTTTCTCAGTTTGTCACACTCGTAATGGGGTGGGGTTAGAGGCTGAGTGTGTGTCAGGAAGGGCCACATGTCTGCCGGGGGAGATGGGTGCCAGCAGGGGATCCTCCGGGCTGTGCCGCTAACACCCCCCCTCCTTTAGGAAGACCTCCTCTGGTCCTGCTGGAGATCACACCTCGCACACTTCTCGCCCAACAAGCTGATGCAAAACCGTGGAGGAGGTGTGTGGAGGAGGGGTGGACTACGAGACTGGGCGGTATCTCACCCGGTGCCTATCCCCCCCTCTCTCTCTCTCTCCCCATCCTGCCTGTACATCATCCACAGTGTGTGTGTGAGGCTGTCAGGAACACACACACACAGCGGGACAAGCACTGTGTCTGTGTGTCTGTCGGTACTGGCTGCCGTGGGTTTGCAGGGAGGTGTAATTGTGTGGCATCAGTCACACATGACAGTGATGAAGTGCACGGCCACCTGAGCACTGGGTCTCCTCGGAGACTGACAGCTGCTCCACGTTAATATGGCTGACGGCCACAGTCGGACAGACACACACACACAGAATGTTGCCTATCGATTACATCGTCCCATCACAAGGACACGCGGTACCACATTTAAATGAACAATACGGTGTTCAATTTGAAGCCAAATTGACACATCCACGAATGAATGGCCTCTCGAGAGAACTCAATAACTGACTTGTCGTTGTAACATTTAAACCGCATTACATTTATTGCATTAGGTTGAATTGAACATGATGATAAAGATCAGATGGACAGAGATACGCGGCGTTTCTCTAAGCCCATCCTCTGTGTGTGTGTAAACATCATTACCACATTCTGTTGGTACACACACACACACACACACACACACATACAGTTCATCCACAGTGGCGCCAGCAGATTAGTAGAGATTATAAACAAACAAGCAGGATTAATCCTGTCTGCTCTCACTCAACTTTCCACAGCAGTGCCCAGGGTAATTACTCTGTGTTTGACGAATCACCCTGGCCCTATCACACACCGACTGCCTCTGGCTAAGCCGCCAGAACCGTCTCTGTTGTTATTCTTGTTTTAAAAGCAACTTGTAGACCTGAATTAGCCACTGTACAGTATCCTGGCTCTAGCTCTCTGACTGCATAGGTTAACACTCTCCTGTCCCCTCCTGACCTGTCCTGACCCCTCCTAACCTCTCCTGTCCCCTCCTGACCTCTCCTGTCCTGACCTGTCCTGACTTCTCCTGTCCCCTCCTGACCTGTACTGACCTCCTGTCCCCTCCTGTCCTGACCTCTCCTGTCCCCTCCTGTCCTTACCTCTCCTGTCCCCTCCTGTCCTCACCTAACCTGTTCTGACCTCTCCTGACCTCCCCTGTCCTCTTTCACCCCCGCCAGGTGGAGGCCATCCTGGTGAACATCTTCGGGGGCATCGTCAACTGTGCCATCATCGCCAACGGCATCACCAAGGCCTGCCGAGAGCTGGAGCTCAAGGTCCCGCTTGTGGTCAGGCTGGAAGGTGGGTACGGCACACTGCCTCTCTGAAGCTGGGAGCCACTGCAAGCTTCTCACCCTGGTGGCGAGAGGAAAGCTCGGACATTCCCTGTCACGTTCTGCTGGGAGAGTTTGTTAGTGCGGGCGTTCAGACGGGCTGGTGGCCGACGGCGTCCCCTCTCGCCTGGGTATGCTAATGAGGCGAGTGGGGGCCGGGCAGCAGGGTGACTCCTGGGCGCGGTGGCAGGGGCCAGCTGGTCATTAGGATAATTGGCAGGAAACAGCTGAGTGGCGTGTCCTGAGGAAGCAGGAGAGACTCTATCAGCCCTCAGCCGCTTCCTCCGTCCCCACGCACACCCACGCTTTATAGGTCAGGTAGCTGCCCCCGTTTCTTGGACACAGTGCAGGATGAGAAAATGTGCATGTCAGCCACGGGTGACGTTATCGAGGTCACAGATGCAGGACAGACAGGTGAACGTATCGGCTCTTAAACAGAACCTCCCCAGCAGGGGGCCCGGACGCTCTGAAACACCTGGAAGCTTGAATGGAACATCAGACAGTTTCCTGCTTCCATCTCTTGCAGGCAGTGCCCAGACGGACAGAGCAGCCATGGGGCTGGCTGTGGCTGTGGCTGTGTGTCCTGGTCTTATCCACGCTTTAGCTGTGGTCATTACCTCTGGGGCCGCCCTCCGAGGGATTAGTCTGGATCAATCAGCGGCTCCAGCCAGCCTGACCACAGGCCTCAGAATGGCCCAACACTCTTCCACAGGCTCGGCCCGGATTAGCCCTGACACTTTTAATTGGCAGCTCCTTTTTGTGAGTTCTCTGGGCTTGCTTGTCCATACACAGGGGGCTGGGGGACAGGGGACTGGGTACACAGGGGGCTGGGGGACTGGGGACTGGGGGGCTGGGTACACAGGGGGCTGGGGGACTGGGTACACAGGGGGCTGGGGGACTGGGGGGGCTGGGTACACAGGGGGCTGGGGGACTGGGGGGCTGGGTACACAGGGGGCTGGGGGACTGGGGGGCTGGGTACACAGGGGGCTGGGGGACTGGGGGGCTGGGTACACAGGGGGCTGGGGGACTGGGGACTGGGGGGCTGGGTACACAGGGGGCTGGGGGACTGGGTACACAGGGGGCTGGGGGGCTGGGTACACAGGGGGCTGGGGGACTGGGGGGCTGGGTACACAGGGGGACTGGGGGGCTGGGTACACAGGGGGCTGGGGGACTGCTCGGGGAAGTCTCCACCCCACAGGACCTCTGGTTTGTGGCTGAGGGACGATGGCTCCGTAAATATAGGGCAGGTGGACGTACAGTGGATGTGGAAGCACAGTAGGTGTTGCCACTCAAACACTCAGTGTTCCAGTCACACACAGTTGTTACTAGAATGTGTTCTGCAGGAAACTGCAGATGACTGAGGAACTGCTGCCCCTCTTGGCCACTTTGAGAAAGAGTGCGTGTGTCTTTAAACACCCCGCAGGGTGCAGTGATAAGGTGATTATATTCCCCTAAAGCCATTCATATTGATTTACAGTCATTCCACCACTGTCTGTCTCAGAAGCCAGTCTGTTTGCTGCCTCCTCGCAGGCAGGTGTGGGGTGTGGGGGCTTGGGGGGGGTATAGTTGCTTTTCCAATGTAATTAAAAAAGGACGCAGAGTCCTTGAGAGAGGTAGAGATGGTTCCCTCAGTCCTGACAGAATCATTATAGCTTAAATAGAGCCATCTCTAACTGCCAAGCAGTGGACCACTCGCACACTGCACACACCTGCCCACACACACACGTGTTGGACGCACAGGCACATATCGCACACACTAGCAACCACATGGCATTGACAGAGTCATTACAACCCTAATAGAGCAAAATGCTGCTTCAGTAGGCCTTCACTCTCCAGCCACACACACAATGTACACACACACACACACAACGTACACTAGACACACACAATGTACACACACACACAGCGTACACCACACACACAATGTACACACACACACACAACGTACATACACACGCACACAACTACAAATACTACAACCATGTCTGTGCTCCAAAAACTCTATTTGCCTCTGTCTTTCTCTCCCGTCACACACATTTTCATACAGCTTAAACATGCACACAAATGAAGTCATTAGAATTGTAGATGTGGAGAGTGTCTGATCGCAGGTCCCTCCTCCTGGAGGTCCCGTACAAGGGTGCAGTAGCCCCGCCCCCCCAGGGCCCCCCCCAGGGCCCAGCCTGATTTAGAGACATTATCATAAGCAGATGGAGACTCAGGGAGGGCTTGGGTCTCTGGCTTCCACAGCAGCTCCTCCCCTCCAGGGTCTCGCTCGGCTCCCCCTGCTGGCCACTTCCCCTGCTGGACTCTGGGCCCCCCGTCCAGGCACGAAGGTTGGAGGTTGTGGCCCCCCGTCCAGACACTAAGGTTAGAGGGTGTGGCCCCCAGCCAGTCATGACCATCAGGGCCGAGGAGTGTTCTCGTCGTGAGACGAGAGGGGTTGCGACACCGTTCTTTGAGGCCGTGCTTTCTGTCGTCGGGGCTGAGAGTAGGTCTCTGGCAGCACCTAGTGGCTGCAGGTGGACTAGCAGCCTCTGGTACCTCTGCTCCTCACACCAGTCCAGCGCTCACCTCACCGGGGGAACGCCGTCAACAGAAACACCCTGTTCCACAAATACACTCGCATGCACTCTCTTCTGTTCACTCACCTCGCACGTGCCATTAATATTCATGTTCAGGGGTTCTTAGAAAGTGTTTACGCCGGTCATTTGTCCTGCGGTGCTGTATGGATTATTGATCTTGGATTTGCCTTGTAGCTTTCAATGTTTTTCCCAGCCACCTCTGTAAGAGTGCTGTTATCTCCACAGTGAGAGTGAGGGCTACAGAGCACACTGGAGAGGGAGGTGTCTATCCACTGCCTAGGAGCAGGAGATCTGGGATGTGTCTATCCACTGCGTAGGAGCAGGAGATCTGGGATGTGTCTATCCCAGACAAAGCTGTCCACTGCCTAGGAGCAGGAGGTCTGGGATGTGTCTATCCACTGCCTAGGAGCAGGAGGTCTGGGATGTGTCTATCCACTGCCTAGGAGCAGGAGATCTGGGATGTGTCTATCCACTGCCTAGGAGCAGGAGATCTGGGATGTGTCTATCCCGATCAGATTGATAGGTCAGTGTATCGAGCATCGAGTTCTCCTCTTTCGTCTGAGTGGAGAAGATGCCCTTTGAGATTATAGATCTGGACGAGGACCGCAGTGCTGTTTGATTAGGAAACGACTCCTGATACCTGGCTGCCACATGTGCACCTAACCATCGTCTTATTTTACCCTAATTAGATTACGCAATTGATTGTTTGGTGCAGCGGCCCCAGCGATGTGTTTAGAATGACTTATTATCTCACTGGACAGAAGCGGTGAAATATTAGGAGGTAAGTGGTGGCAGTAATAGAATGCCTCGTGAAGCTACTATTGATTAGAACATTCTGGACTCCTGAGATTTCACATATCTTGTCTTAATTACACGCCAGGCAGGAGACCTGAGCCCGCGCGTACACACACACACACACGCGCGCGCACACACGCACACACCCCACTGACACCTTTGGTAAATGAGTGATAGGGTTGTAGCATATAGAGGCAACACACAACGGAGAGCGGTAATCACAAAACACTGGGATTCAACTCATCACACCGTACACACACACACACTGTAGATGTGATTCATCCGGCGACACCTGCGTTATGTAAATTACCTCATCCCTGCAGTCGTGTCCTCACCTGTGATATCCCTGAATCAGTGAACACCACTCAGACAGCTGTGCTCTGTTATGTTTAAGCAGTGTTGTTTTTTTAGTTTGTTTCCCTTATTTCAGAGAGCGCTCCCCTCTCTTTTTCTCTCTTTCTCTCTCTCTCTCTTCTCTCTTTCTCTCTTCTCTCTCTCTCTCTTTCTCTCTCTCTCGCTCTCTCTCTCGCCTCTTTGTTTTTCACTCTACTTCACCTCACAAACTTTAATATCAGTGATACGTGTTTTGCTTGGTGTACATCACCTTTTATGGCCGACTAGAACCTTTGGGTCCTGAGTGTCTGCTTGGTTACAGCTCGTGTGGGCTGTCATCCCCTAACGGATGCCTTTCTGTGAGCAGGAGAGCCTCATCCTTCCAACCTGCTCCCACCTCTGCCCATGTTCCACACCTGCAGCTCTCAAAGCTCTGACTAGAATAGCAGTGGCATGGCCATGTTGTGCCATTGTTTTACGTGGAACACAGGAAGTTGAAGACCTATAGGATTCAGTGTCATTGATAGTCTTTGCTGCACATGTTTGACATGTGTGTGTCTGTGTGTGTGAACCAGGAACCAATGTACAGGAGGCCAAAAGGATCTTGTCAGAGAGTGGACTGCCCATCACGTCGGCCAGTGACCTGGATGACGCGGCCAAGAAAGCAGTGGCCAGCATCAGGAAGTAGAGGATCACCTCAACATCAAAACTCCTCCGTGCAGTCCTACCCTCTTCCAGCCCCACTCCCCCACCCCAGCATCACCCAGAGCCACCCCCCCCACCCACCACCCTCCTCTCCTGGCTTAGCCCCCTCCCAGAGGCCCCCTAGCCCTGTTGTCAACCTCTGGTGATTCAAGAGGATTCAGCAATAACTTCCTAGTGCTTCCTCCTCATGTCAGGTGATCATGTTGTGTTTCAATGTTGTTTTAGTGTTGGCCTCAGCTTTGGAAATCGAGTCAACAGACTTGAACTGTACATTCCATTTTAACAAGGCAAGGAATTTAAGTAAACATCATACTTAAATAGAAAGGGATATCCTATTCACATGTCGCAGATGCCTTTGTGTGCCATCACTGTGATTTGTGTTTAGGACAGTTTGTCAAACATGTCTCCTGACAGCCAACCTGGAAGGACTTTCAAAGAGCAGAAGGCCTTGCTTATCTCTTCTGGTTTTCTATTGTGTTTGTCATCAGTGTCAAAGGTTATTGGTGCTTTAGGAGAAACTTCCTGGGTTTGCCTTAAAGCCAATGCCTTAATTGCATGTTGTTTGTAAGGCTGTTGAAATGATGTTATTCACCCAATGTCTATCATTATTATATTTGAAACCAGGTGTATGAAGTGGGCAACCTTACAGTATTGCGCTCTAATTTTGTAATTCCATATCTTATTCTGCTGCAGTGAAAGTTGATTTAGCAGGATATAACTTTGATAAACACTGTGCCTACTCCATGATTTAGCAGGATATAACTTTGATAAACACTGTGCCTACTCCATGAAGGAAAAATGGTTGACAGGTGAACTAGCCAACACTTATTCATTCATTTATCAAATGTGTCGTTGTAATTACTATTTTTATAATCATGATTGTATATTGCCAGTTGAGATGTTGCTGGTTAACTGTGTGTGTGTGTGTGTGTTTATCATTTGAGAGAGAAATAAATGACTATTTCAGGAATTTTGACTTTGACTGATCTTTTTTTATTTGCAGCTTTCCCTGTTTTATGTGCCGAGCATATCAGTAAAGGAGGAAGGAAAGAAAACAGTAATCAGGCTATCAGTTCTTTTGAGGTTGAGTTCATTTGCTAAATAAATAATGTGAGAGGTGGGGAAACAAGCACTTTGCACTTATCTATCCTCAAAGCTCTGGCCTTAAAGTGGAGTTTTCATAAGTTTGTGAGAAAGGCCGTTAGCCAGGCCAGAGACCTGCACACCAAACCTCATCATGTATGTCATGAGTGAACACCTCCCACAGCCTTCGTTAAGGTCTGTACTCCTTTAATAAAGCCCTGGAGGGTGGTCACAAGGGAGATGGTCAGGGGTGGGACTGTCCTTCATGGAGCCAGTCTGCGTGTGTCAGAGAGGGAGATATCAGTGAAATATATCCCTGTCAGACCGGCTGACTCTGATAGATTATCTGTCAGGGGATCTGACAGGACACCCAGACCCATTGGATCAACTGCCACCTTTACAAAACACACACACACACACACACATGTACAGTCACACTCGCATTGCCCAAGCTGATTTACTACTTACTCTGCAGATACACTGAGACACGGCATATATTATGGATCAACTGCCCTGGAGCTACAATCCACCCGTTAAACACGACAAAAAGACCCTGTGATTGTGAATATATGCTAGGTGTCCCATGTGATTCGTTTCTTGTCGTTCTTCAGACCAATCAGGAAGGCCCAACGTCTGGCTTTAGATATAGGAATATCTTGTGTGTTTTGGCCGTCACAGGCAGTAATTGACCTCCACCTGGGATAGGAAGCTCTGGCTCCTCACAGCTAGCTGTCATCTGGCAACAAACAGTGGAAGTTCTCCCACGCCCAGCCGACAGCCCAAGCCGTGCAAATGGGCTGGATGGTTCGATAATTGCCTTATTTCATGCTCTTCCTCCGGTGTGTCAGAAATACCCTCACTGATGGATTGGACGGTGGAATTTAAGGTTGTTAAAGTGGCCTTCTTTGGCGTTGACATTGTTTAATTCAGAACCGAGCTGGAGGTCAGTGGGAAAGGTGTGCGCTGATTTACTCGCCAAAATTAGTGGCGCTCTGTCATATAAATATAGATGAGGAGAAAAGCAGTGGAGGTCACCCACTGGCTTCCATCATTTACCCTCTGCTTTTAACTTGGCGAGCACCTCTCCTGGAGATCCTGCACTAGATAAGCAGCTAAGCTGTTACAGAGGATATTACCATAGTTTCTCTCTTTAATTAAGCTGAATTATTATGCCAGGAATGCGTTCCTCCCTTTGACTCGCTTTATTTGTCTCTGTAATTGTCCCATTTCAGTTTCTAAAAGCTTTGCAGTTATTTTTTTATTTTTTTGATATCCCTCAGAATTGATGTCAAAGCGGTAATTGCCACTTTATGAAGCTGCCTTTTGTGTTTAACATGGAGCTGAGGCCCAGCGTTTGTGAAAACCATTCTTTAGACAGTAGGGTCAAGCTGGCCTCTCGGGAACCATTGGTTATTTATTGAGTAATTTGGTGGAAACAACGACTAATATATTAGTTCATAAAAAAGCAATAACATTTTAGATTGCCTACAGCTATTGTACCTCTTCTGTCGGGGATAAGACCTGTTCAGTATTTACAATGTTCTGTTGTCATGCCTACTGACTAGATGGATGGACTTGAAAGAAGGCAAAGGTGTCGACTGGTGTGTGTGTGTGTCCTATTTATTTATTTTTGTTGATGTCGTGTTTGCCTTTCTTGTGTGTCTGTTGGATGTTATGAGTCCCTGTGTCCTCCTGTCCTTCGCTTCCTAGACCGTTGTCTCATTACAGGCCAAACACTTCAGAGTGCACCTACTGCATAGCCCCAAAACACTCCATAAACAGTCCCTCTCACTCCTGCACTCTAATTGCCTTCCTTCTAAATCAAACCATATAGAATCGGCTTTGACAGTTTTCATGGTCAGAAAACAACAAGCGGTTTAAGACTGAGTTCTAACACCAGGGGAGAGAGAGGGAGTTCTGAGACGTGATTGTGTGTTTGTCTCACCGGCTGGTGCTCAAGTCTAAACGTTGGCCTTGGATCACAGATGGGCAGAAAAATCAATTTCCCTCTCCTAGAAGTGTTTCTGCAATTGAAGGTCTTAAAAATCGATCTAAATTACCTCCTCTGCCTTTTTAACAAAAAAACTGAGTTGAGAGGAGGCAGATTTCAAAGTTGTGATGAGATTGTTTGCTTGAATCTTTTTTTCTCTGATTATTGCTTTTTTCCCTTTCACCTTTTTCACAAACAATTATTAAATACTGCTTTAAAATATATGTATTGAGAAAAGTATATTAATAAATTGTATATATATTTATATATATATACAATGTATACATGTATATCTGTATATAACGTATATTACTCTACTGAAAAAGGCACAGAACATTGTGAACACACAGTAGAGCATCCTTCAAACATTGTTGGTAATTCTGTAAATCCTAAATATACGCACAAAAAAAACAAATAACATCACCACCAGACAATAACTACGTAGTCTGCATGTTTTCCCACCCACCGAACAGAAAAAAAGGAAAAAAACTCAAAATAATAGAAAACTACAGCATACAAATAGTATCTTCTTCTTCTGTCTCTTCTCTCTCTCTCTCTCTCTCTCTCTCTCTCTCTCTTTTTCAGTCCACTGTACCTTTTCACACACAGCTGTGTATATTAACAGTTCACACACTCTCTCACTGTCAATGAGCGTTTCATGGTCCTTAATTAATTAAAAGAGAGAGATAGAGAAAGCAGAATTCTGAACTGAATGCACCCCACCATTCAACCACACAGCCTTTTCAAACATTTGTTAGTTCCCCTTTGTTTGATAAACTTTCTCCTCTGCAAACTTTTGACAGTGATTTGTATGTGTGTTTGTGAGCTGTCTCTGATCCAATTATCTACAAAGAGGTATCGAGAGAGCAGGCTTCAATAACGGAGGAATCTACTGATAACCTGACACTAATTAAAAGCTCATTTGGTGTGACCTCTGAAAAGCCTTCCTAATTAAAACAGAGGCAGAAGCAACATAATGCTGTTTCAGATTGCTGGGTAATTAGGCGGCAGGGCTTCCTGGTGGAGTTCTCAGCAGGTGTGTCTAGGACACGCTCCGGCACTCCACAGTCCCACAATGCACCCCTGTGTGCCACCCGGCAAATGAAACTAAAGGCTTAGAAGGGATGTACTGTTATGATGATGAAACAAAGCAGGAATACAAGAGAATGTCAACAGATAACTTTGACAATGCGTTGTGTTGCTTTCATTCAGCAACATTTCTGCATTTAGTTTTAGAAAGAATTTGGCCTAAACCTAATAGGTAAGTACACCTGTTTAGTTAGGAAAGCTTAAGATAACAAATGAAAGCAGACAGATGTCAATCATGTCCAACATGGAATGCCTTGTAAATAGTGTGGTGAGCCTGGAGGAGGTTAAACCGGTGTTAAGGTGACTTTGGGAGTTAATAGCTTTAACAGGCTCTTTTCCGTCTCCTACCTCCAACTCAGGGTGAATATAGGAAGCCTGTGTGTGTCAAGAACTATTTGCCATCAAATGAGTTTGACTGCAGCGTGCAGCGTCAGGATTGTGTGTGCGCCGTGCCTGGAAAAGTGGCCTGCCACGGGTGATTTTGGCGACATGATAAAGCAGGGCAGTAATGAGGAGATGAAGGCTACACACTCCCAAACGCACACACCCCCTCGCTCCGCAAGGTGATGAAGTTTGGCACCCTGGCTTGTGTGGAGATCTGGCCTGATGCTGCCTGCTTGATATTGCAGGCATTCTCTGTAATCGCAGCCTAGATGTATTTCTGTTTTGTTTGTGCGTGCTGCGTTTGTGCGTGTATGCATGCGCGCAAGACTATAAAGTGTCTGTGTGTTTGTTTTGAACTGCAGAACATCCTGAGGTGTTTGTGTTGCAAAATATGTTCCGGATGTCTGTTTGTATTTAGACGAGGAAATTATACTGGTGTTTATTAATTTGGAGAGCGTGCTGATTGGTTCGATTTCAATCAGTGCGGTGCGACTACTGCATCTCATCTGTTTGTGTTTGTTCATTTCTGAACAAGCAATGATTGAACTCCATAATAATCCTTAAAACACACATTAAGGGCAGGAAAAGCACTTCAAAAAGTCTGAAATATGTGTACATGACTTTGCCATTTCCGAGGCCCTGATTGCAGGAAAATGAGTTCACTTTTGACAGCAGGATTTAGGTCCCCAGAATATGTTTGTTAGCATCAGGACAGTCACATAAAGAGTGGCATCATAATAAATGTGTGTGTGAAGTAGTCAGAGCACTGTGGGAGCAGTCTGGCCTACTCTCCTTGCTGAGGCCATTACTTATATTCACTGGTTAGTTCAAACACTTCCAGTAGTCAAATTCTCCATTACATGGGTCAGTAGAGGGCAATGGGGGAGGAATAACTCCCTGGTCTCTCGTGGAGATCCAGGCCCCACCTGTACTCCTGTCTTACTGGCATGTCTGTCAGAGCTCTGATTGCCTGTTAGAAAGCCTCATTCACAGTGACAAGAACCCCTTTTTTCCGCGGGAGCCATTTTCTCCGCCATGTCAGATATTGGGATATTAATGAATTCACAATGACAGTCCTCTGGGAGCGAGGCTGCCTGCCTGCCTCTGCACATTTATCCGCAGGTCCTTTGTACCACGGGGAAAAAGCCCAGCCTATGAAAACAAATAGGTGCGGGTCAAAAACTCATCTCCTCCCAGAGATTAAAAACTCATCTCTCAAAGCGGAGCGCCCTTATTGAGGCTGATTCCGCGGCCCTCTATGCAAATGGAGGTGTGATTAGACGAGGTGTTGCCGTGGTGAGTCGCAGCGAGGCCGAGGACGCCATGTCCCTCTGTCCAATTACCACTGTGTGCTCCACAGTACACCCAGGAGCCCTGGCCCAATCAGCTAGAGACAAGCTTTCTCACATTTCTCACCAGCACACATACAGTACACACACACACACACACAAGCGCATGCGCACACCTAAACACACAAGATTCAAGACTCCACAAGTAATGTATCAGAGGTCCAAACATGTTTAAACTGAACTGCAGTGATATGCACAGTGATATCCCATGTGTAAAAAGAGTGTTATTAAATCATTTTTAAATGTAATAAATGAGCGCTTAATACATTTTAATTACATGTGTATTTCTAATTGGAAATTTTCTTAAAATGACCTGATTTTGTATCTTCACTTATTTACGGAAACTTGATCCTACCTTATGTAAGTATGATTGTACTTACACTTTGTAAGTATTCCTGATGTGTGATATGTGTTGACTTTGGATACACAGTGATTTACAGTGATACCTCTGCTATGATACTTCAGACAGGCCCTGTCTCAAGGTAAGGTTCAGGGTCACATGACGGGTTTATCTGTCTCATATTAACAGATGGGCTAATAGTTGTATATATGTTGTTTGACTGGCTACATGGCATTCAATAAGACTGAGAACTGTGCAGCACTACGGAGTTGGGATGTATTCATTTCTTGAAACTTTAATGATGTTACAAATCATTAAAAAGTGAAGTCTGATTCCTTTTTAATGAAGGCTTCCTGGCAGCTCTGGCTGTAGACCGTGGCTGTGATATTCATCCAGGGTTGTTTCTCCTCATTAACCTTAAATTATGCAAGCTAATGCAGTTCAAACTCTAGTTTATGGAGAGACATCATCATCTTGCTCTTCTTGTTTTTTCACATTTGATTCAGTCCTTTCATGTTGACCAGAATGTCTGAGGGTCGTGGATGGTTTTCATTCGGACTGCTTTCACAGCAACTTTCCTCTTTAATGAGCAGTGTTTCTCCTCAAGGTTAGGCTCTCGTGCCTCAACCACACTGTGTCAAACATGTGTGTGTGTGTGTGTGTGGTGTGTGGTGGTCCTCTTCCAACCATGTTATTGAGCCACACTGCTGACATGAGGTCAGTGAAAACAAACTCCCATCAACCCCCTCACTTCCTCTTGTTAAGAACTAGAGTTACCTGACGACGACTACCTCCACCGTGCCCCAGGGCCATTGCTTTTAATAAGGTACGTATATTTATCTCATCCAGCCTGTCGATTTCCTTACCTGGATCAATAAGGATTAGTATTTCACACCGATTCAAATGTCCCCCTCAGGGGCCTTTTGACAATGAGGCCAGGAGACATTTAATGTGAGTTTATATTACACACACCGTATTCATATCTTATTACTACATGGTTGTTAGTGAGAACAGTGTCTGAGTACTACTCAGGACTCCTGCACACGCAGAGTCACGTTCTCATTTCACACTTGGTTCTCATCGAGTTCCGTCAAGAAACTCATGTATTGATTTAACCATTTATTGATTACCATAGACGGGAACCTATGGAAATAGGTTTGACTTTGGTGCAGTGGATGTATCTAGGGGAAGCACTCCCTGCCTCTAGCATTAGCTAGCAACATACATACAGTATGAGGCAGGGAGCTAATCGAGTCTAAACCTGATGGACAGTAACATACAGACAACATGGGGAGATGGGGATGGTGGAGGGCGGCAGCAGCAAAGAATCATACAACAACCAGGGGAGGGGGTACGTGTGTCCATGCTGCATTGGTCTTGCCGCTTATTGGACATGGACCCATGGGGTTGAGGTAACACAGGTGTAGTTGATGAGTGAGATGACGCGCGCTGCCAGAGTGCCATGCCTGAACTAGGCTCCTCTCATCCGTTGCATCATTTAACTTCTACTCCTTCTTAACCATGGTACCTGCAAGGCGTATTCTGAACTACTGAACATTCTCATCTCTTTAATTTTGCAATGATAGCTCATAAAAGAACAATATTTGCACTGTACAGTAGATTAACAACATGCTCCTTCAACAATCCCCATACTGTGTCAGTCATTCTTCCCAGTTCAACAGAGATCGAGAAGACAATATTATGAATTTTGAAACCAGTCACTCAACTAACCAAACAGCTGTCAACTTGCTACGTGGGTGGAGCGGTGAGGTTCTCCTGTGAGCCCCTCCTGCCAGCCCACCTGGATGTGTCGTCCTTGACACGTCCTTCAGCTGCCTGAAACACTCCATGAACGACTCAGCTGTGCGCGTAACAACACCGAGGTGCCTCGTTCTGCAGCTGCTGATGCATTCTCTTAGGTGCCCCTGTGCGTGTGTGTGTGTGTGTGTGTGTGTGTGTGTGTGTGTGTGTGTGTGTGTGTGTGTGTGTGTGTGTGTGTGTGTGTGTGTGTGTGTGTGTGTTGTGTGTGTGTGTGTGTGTGTGTGTGTGTGTGTGTGTGTGTGTGTGTGTGTAACGTATACAAACCCCCCATCCCTCATTTCCCCTCTCCCCTCCCACCACCCCTGCACCTCAGCGCAGCAGATGACATTGAATCAAATATTTATAAAAAACAATCTCTGAACGGCGTAATTAGAAGCAGGTTTAATGTCTGTATAATCCTCCGGCTCCTGATTCGCCCTCATCCTCCATGTGCATGACACAGGCTGTGCCGCAGTGCTGCACTCAAACTGGTGCTGTTCCACCAATAAGCACTCTGCTGGGTTTAGTCATGTAACATGCACTGATGAAACCTCACCTTGGATCAACACTGGACTGCCGCCCCCTCTCTTTTTGGAGGTGCTGTGTATACCTCTCCAGTGTGAGGCCAGAGCCCAAGAGGTGCAACATGCTGGAGGGAGAGAGAGAGAGAGAGGGAGGGAGGGGGAGGGAGAGAGATAGACAGAGAGAGAGAGGGAGAGACAGAGAGCAGAGCGAGAGAGAGAGAGAGAGCTAGTAGAGAGAGAGATCGCGTATCGATAGCTCTATCTATGCTCTATCGGTCTCTTCTTTCTTTCTGCTTCTCTCTCGCTCTCTCTTCTTTCTCTCTTTCTCTTCTCGCTCTCTCTCTCTCTCTCC
>CAEFZP010003311.1:187500-247500 GCA_903064625.1 Mallotus villosus
ACACACACACACACAGACACACACACACAGACACACACAAACACACACACAGACACACACAGACACCGTTTGTGCACATTCTCACAAAGAGCATGTGCACAAACTGAAAATTGCATGCGCACAGGCAATCTCTTTTGCTCTCTTTTTGTCCTGTCACATAAGGACCTTTGCATGAATTGTTTCATGTGAAGTCCATTTTGTCAAGTTGCAAGTACCATGTTATGGCAACTGCTTAAATTTGCACTTCACATTTTGTACTTTGTAACAAAAGCTGTTCTATCTAAATTGTTTTAGTTGTTTTCTAAAAGAAAATCATGTTTTTTTATTATTGAAATGAAAATGCATATATATCGAGATATCGAATATCGTAAATTTTTTGACAATATCGAGATATACGTTTTTTTATTTATCGCCCTGCCCTACTGTGTGCTCAATAAATAACGTGTGTTTTAGATCCTTGAGGTCTTAGCATAGTGGGTTGTTGTGGCTACCATAAAAATCAGCTCTGTGAATTTTTGTGGGGTGAATTGTGAGATAGGGGAGGGGGGAGCAAGGAGTCGTGATGAATCGTCCCCAATACTGTGTGCCTTGAATAAATACCAGGCCATTTCCACATCATAAATATCAACCCAGCCTAATCCGCTCTCCAAGGTGGGCCTGGACTTGTTAGCCCTGGGGGTTTGGAGGGTAGGAGGGGCAGGATGAAGGTCCCCCATGTGGATCCCCAGGAGGGGGCCAAGGGCAGCTTAATCCCTGAAGCGGGAGCTCCATGTGTCCGGTCCCCACGGACAGATGTGCTACAGATGCCAGGATAGACCGTACAGAGCATTAATCATTCTCAGCCTGATGACTCTCCCCTTCAGAATGTACCTGTCTCTATGGAAGAGATGTGTGTGTGTGTGAGAGAAAGAAGAGAGAGAGAGAGAGAAGATGAGAGAGAGAGAGAGAGAGAGAGAGAGAGAGAGAGAGAGAGAGAGAGAGAAAGAGAGAAGAGAGACGACAGAGAGAGAGCAATACAGACAGACAGACAGACAGACGATAGAGATAGAAAGATAGAAAGAGATCGATAGAGGATAGAAAGCGAGATAGGTTTTATAGTATGGTGTCACTGTAGTAGCCTATATTTCATGTACCGTGCCTTACACTAACATCCTTTCACTCCATCAACAAATTCACATGGATATTTGGATGCATTTAAATCTAATCATGTCCCCCTCATACTGTGAGCCCTTAGTGTTGACTAACTCAGTGACATTGAGCTCCAATCTGGCCTGACGTCTATAGCGGTGAGCTCATTTTTCTCTGTGTCAGACGATGTCCTGTCTGATGAATTCTCCCGCCTCACCCGGGCGGATTGGCTTGCACGGCAGCTACAGGCAGGTGATTGATGACTGGGAAAAAAGTCCTCAGCTTGCCTCTGATTTCCCCAGACCTGACATCCTGACAGGCCCAATCGTCAGGCAGACATCTGAATTGGGCCTCTGCCCAGTGGCTGGTAGGTCTCCAGTTTACAGCACTGCCCACTGTCACAGTTGGACGGAAGCTGCATCGTAAGGAACCCCATTTCAGCAGTGGATCTATTAAACTGCAAGAGATTGTGATTTTTAACATGATACACTCATAATGAACTACCGTGATGTAATACACACACACATGCACAGTCGGACACTTTACAGTGTTTAATATTTGTTTTACAACCTTATATATATTTCTTACAAGAGGGTAATGAAACAGATACTTCAGCTGAGAACAGAAGGATTCCTCAGTATCCGCATACGAAATGAAAGTGGCTGTGGAGAGCATGAGGTCCCGGTGGAAGCGTGATGTTACTGCATCAGCCCTGTAGGGGAGGGTTTCGGATGGACGCCATGCAGGCTTGGTGCTCTGCCTGTTCAATTAGCCACTCATCCTGAGCCCCTCCGCCAGTGTGGGGGAAGCGTGTGGAGCCCCGTGTGCCGGCAGGGTGGAGGGAGCGCTCGCTAGCTCGCTAGCCCTCGCAGGGCGGGCGCCAGGCTGCTGAGGCAGCAGATTGTCTGTCAGCGTGGCGGCGAGGGGCGCTGGCATCGCCGTGCGCCGGGTTATTGGGGAACCACCAGCCAAAAGAGACAAGACGAGGCCTTAATGATGAAATTAGAGGCATGGCTTTTCGAAGAGTCATCAGATTTGCCGTGCCACATGGCCTGCGCCAGTCCTGCCGGTCTTTCCTCCCGACGGCCCTCCCCCTCCTCTCCCTCCGTCCCGTGGAAGCCTGCCTGGCAGCTCAAAGTGGCGCTGGGCAATTACCGCCCACCCACAGGGGAGCATGGGTAAATGTCTGGCTGATTTGAAGGGGTGTGAATGGCTCAGGCTGTCCCAGCTGATGGATGGCTGCTTGGACGCCTGTCTCAGGCCAGAGGGGAGCAGGTGAGGGCGGACACACACGGAAAATGGATTTCTTTAAGGCATTTGTTTTTTTCTCAAAGTTCCAGCTGCTATCGTGGAGTGATTCGTTTCTCTTTGTGGAGACGATTGGTCAATAAGACCGGGTTCGGAAGATCACATGATGAAACTAGAGGTGAAGCTTCCAACTGTGCATTTGTAGACTTCACATTATTCCATTTATTTTGCTGTGCTGGGATCAGAAACATATGAAATCCAAACTTCTGAATGGATGGCAGAACATAGCATGAGAAACAGTGGTGTGTACAGTTTTTTTTCCGTCCCACTTTCAGTTTGTGGCATTGATCCAGCTGATCCCAATGACCCAGGCAGGAGTCATTCATTTACCCAGCGGTACGTTATGTCCACATCACCACCATTTCTGCCCCATCGTTAGCACCTTCTGACAGGCACGGGAAGTGCATGGCTCTTGTTTCCTGGGCCTCAAACCCAGGGCCGAGCGCTGAGCTGCAAACAGCCTGTTATTAAATCACAAGCAGGAGGACTGCCCAGCCCGGCCGAGCCCAGCTCAGACACATTACTATGGCAGCGTTCCCAGTATCCTGCCCATCAGAGCCCAATCAAATATTCTATTACATTATCCTCCAATTTCTGCCCCTGTCCGCCTCAGGGCCCAAGGGCCGCATGCACACTGACGGAGGAGGAAGTGTTTCCTCTTCAGCCATCTGTCCTGGTGGGCGGACATATTGGAAATCAAAGCAGGAACAGGATGGGGGCACCGGGAGCAGTTCCCTCGGCTCTGGAGAGACTCCTCTCTGGCCAGGATAACATGCCTCCATACGTAGAGCCACACACACACACTTACACACACACATACACACACAAAAACATACAAACATGCACACACACACCTCACATGCACACAAGCTTACTGGATGTGATACCTGCTCTTGTATGGATAAAACTGGAGATGAAAAAACTCATACTCAGTGAGTCAGCACAATCCTACTGGAACAAATGTGTGGGGTGGTAGTGTGAGGGGGGTGCCGGGTGCGGGGGGACAGAGTAGGTTCAGACAGGAGGTCACCAGAGAAACGTGGTCAGATGGGGATGAGAGGACAGATGTCACCACGGAGACAGGGGTCGGAAGGGTGTGAAGAAAAAGAGCTTGGGACCTGGGAGCGATATAGACACGCTAAGAGCATGTAGCCAGAGAGAGAGAGAGAGAGAGAGAGAGAGAGAGAGAGAGAGAGAGGAGAGAGAGGATAGAGGGGTAGGAAGAGGGAGGAAAGAGGTGACTTTGGCCTGGAATGCAGAGACAAGCAGTTCTAGAGAGAGAGCGAGAGAGAGACAGAGAGAGAGAGAGAGAGAGAGAGAGAGAGAGAGAGAGAGAGAGAGAGAGAGAGAGAGAGAAAGCAGAGAGACAGACAGACAGACAGATGGACAGACGTGGTGGGGGGTCACAGGTGCATGGTGTAGTAGCAGAGCCTCTCACCCCTTGACATCAGATTGGGTCTCTGAGGACATCCTGCCCTGTCCTGTCCTGGCTGCTCACCACGACCAGTCTGCAGACGCACAGAATTTGACGTGACAGAACGCCAGTCACATGAGAGTGCTGAGACGAGGGCTGCAGAGTCGCCCTTCATGAATTATGCAGCCTAAACAAACATACACGCCCCATATCACCAGAGCAGAAGGATTTTCACCCTGTGGGTACGCACTGGGAGGTGAGAGAGGGACAGAGTGAGAGCGGAGAAAGATGGAAGGGGGAAAATAGATACAGAGAGGGGTGAGGAGAGAGAGAGAGAGAGAGAGAGAGAGAGAGAGAGAGAGAGAGTAGGCCATCATCACAGAGAGAGGTGGATCTGTAGAGAGCCTATGTGTTACCCCCCTCCTCTCACCTCACTCTCCACTTACAGAGCTCCATTTGCTCACAACATGAGTGGGCGACTGCCCCCCCGACCCCCACCACCCTCCCGTGCTCCCAGCAGGAGGGTAGGGGGCATCTCTGAGCACTCTGACAGGACGGCGGGGGAGTTGAGGTGGGGGGGCCGGAGGACAGCGGGGGATAAGGGTGGGGGGCATTTGGCCGGCATGTCCATTAGGAGTGGCCAGGCCTGAAGATCAAACCAAGGGCACGCTCTCCAGCCACTCCTGTGGCCCTGTCCCTAGTGACAAGGAATGTGTGTGTGTGTGTGTGTATGTGTGTGTGTGTGTGTACAAGTCTCTGTGTGTATGTGTGTGTGTGTCTGTGTGTGTATGTGTGTATGTGTGTGTGTGTATGTGTATGTGTGTACGTGTGTCTGTGTGGGTGTGTATGTGTGTATGTGTGTACGTGTGTCTGTGTGTGTTGTGTGTGTGTGTGTGTGTGTGTGTAGCTGTGCGACCCACCTGTGACCTGCTGCGCTTGCTCAGAGGCAGCTCTTTGTCTTGATAGTGACAGGGTGAGCATGATAGAATGCTTTGGCTCTTCCAGGATCATTCTCTTGTGGATTGTTAGGTAGAGGCTACTTTTGCTCTACAGAAACTTAGAGTCTAAGTCTACTTACTCATTACCAGAGATGGCAACACTACACACATCCTTCAGTCAAGTGGAAGTACAGATACTCACATTTAAAGACTTTAAGTACTCAAGTTAAAGAAGAGAAGTTCTGACATATACTTAAGTCAAAGGTAGTTGTTACTTCTGTAATCGAATTTTAGGTATTTAAAATGTATGCGTTTTAAATGTGGTTTGAATTGTAAGCATTGATTGAGTTGAGTTCTGAAGATGCTGTAAAGTGTTAGAAACTGTTGGGGGATTGTTGATGGTAGGACAGATGGCTATCTGTATTCATATTTTTGAAGTTGATGACCCCACAAAGGACAGTTGACCATTTGGGATGGTCATCTTCTGGAGTTTTATGACTTCCTGACTTGGAGGGACTTTCAGCATGTGTTCTTATCACCTGGAAAGAAGGAGCTTTGCGACGTCAGTGGAACAGTGCAGAGATGGCAAGTGAGTCTGGTTTTCAAATGTAAGAAGTAGAAGGTACAGATATTTGTGTATAAAATGCAAGGAGTGAAAGTAAAAAGTAAAAAGTTGTCAGAACAATTTATTGTAAAATAAAGTTCTGATACCTGAAAAATCGAACAAGGTTTTGTACTTCATTACTTACCATCTCTGCTCATCACTGGTCTTTATTACTCTACTCAACCCAAAATGAGGCAATCCAGTTGTCATTTATGTTTAGTTTTTTTACAGTTGTTGTTAATGGTGGGCTGTGAGACGGTTTTCAGTCAGTAGAGACCAGATGGTAAATAAGTGATTAGCAAAGTCAGTAATCAGGCTGCTGCTTGTGTTCCAGTCTGCTGGAGAAACACGAAACGTGTGTGTGTGTGTGTGCTGGGGCTTGTCATCGCTACATGGCTGGATCCTCTCACTGTGTCTGAAGAACCAAGCCCCAGGTCCATGCCCACTAGCTTTGTGTTGAAAACACCCATGTAGACACACAGACACGTGCACATGCACACATACAGCAACACCTTCAACAATAGAGCTTCATCAATTCCACTTCCTACCCAGATCCCATCTCAGACCTCTGTAGCTCCATCAGTATTCACCTTCAGTCTTCTGGGCTTGTGAGTCTCCAGTCCCTGTCCCCCAGCTCTCCTCCCCAGTCAGAGAGCCACAGACTGGGCTGTAATTAAGACCTGCATGGGGCTACAGGGACCGAGAGAGTGTGTGTGCAGCCAGCCCATCTGTGGCCTGAGAGGGTGGTAAGCAGACACGGGCAGTGCCCAGGGTACCTTGCACCTTACGTGGGCACTGGAGGAGCACTTAGGTGTGGCGGAGATCTACATTTTGAACGAGCTTGTCGTTGAACTTTTCATTCCAGAACAGCCTGAGGTTACTCCAGTATTTGCTGTAATGTGCACCTGTGTCGTTACAGTGTAGTGTAAAATGGGGTGAGAGATCTTCAGATGTGGGACAAGTCAGACATCAGCATTCTACCATGTGTGTCCTGCCAGCTGCAAGGCTCTTTGATGTCTCAAAGAGGTGAACTAATGGTGGACTAATGACAGACAAGCCTCATCCTCTCCCTCCGTCCCTCCTCCTCCTCCCAGTCCACTGTACGCCAGGGCAAGGTGAACGAGGAAGATGACAGGCCCGACTTCCTGTGAACACGCTCATCAGGGCGGCGGTATCGATTACATTAACATTCCCTCAGTCTGCGATCAATGGGCTCGCTCCAAAACTGAGCTGTGCTTAACGCGAAACGCACAGGAAGTCATTTCTCATCATCGTCATCATATTTCCGCTCCCTCCCTCTCTCTCCCCGTCGCTCCCTCTCTCTCTCCATCTCCCATCTCTTTTCCCCTCTCTAATAGGGACCCAGGTGTGAGCTGGGTGGGATGAGATGCAGACAGTGGAGAGACCTAATAAAGCAAAGCAGCAGGATCTCAATGGAAAAACTGAATTGCTGTTGTTGTTGTTTCCCGCCCCCGCCCCCGCCCCCCTCCGTTTTCTACTGGGAGCTAAACATGATCCACTTAAAGGTTCGAAGACACACACCCCCATGCACCCCCTCCCTGCTTTAAATAGTTAATGTGCACCTCCTTTTCCGGTGTTGCAATCAGGGCTCGACATTAACTTTTTGGCTTACCAGCCAAAATGGCTGGTAGATGAAAGAATTCCCAGCCAATAATATTTTTTACCGCGGCCAAAATTAAACCTGGCATTTCAGACGTACTCTGATATTGTTTGACATAAACGACCTTTACCTATGATTTTCATATCATTGTAAATCACTCTCAGAATGGATTAAACAAAATCAACCAATTTTACTTTTTGAAATAATAATTCAGGGGGTTCCAGGGGCCTACTACTCCTCTTGCTCAATGTGAGATGGGTTGTCCTTGTCCTTGAGGTTTGGTCCTCGCATCGGACCAGCTGGCTAAAAGCAGAATTCAAAATCTCTTAAAATGCCCTGGGCTGTTATTACACTGTTATTACACTGTTATTACACTGTTATTACACTGTTATTACAATGTTATTACAACGTTATTACACTGTTATAATAACAATGATGTCCGATGAAGATGCAATGCTCTTGGGTTGTCAGAGGACACATAAAGATGCATCACCAGGGATCGCCATCACCCTCTTCTTGCCTCTTTACAACCAGAACCCCCTCAGAGCCCCATGGCAACTGACCTTAAGACATTTGGGACGTATTCACATTCAAATACAAGACGACCTTGTAAACAGTATATAGCTCAGTGCCTGATCCTCAACTCTACACGCTGCAGCAGGTCGTCTGCAGTATGATACGAGAGTGACCTCTTTTAAGTCCCCTTGCTTCATCGGCAACACAACGACAAACAGACCATGCGAACACTGTCTCTTCCCCCAACAGAAAGATTACTGTCAGTGGCTCACCTTCGGGCAGCGCATGTGGAAATCCTCCAGAGCAACTTTGGTTGCTGATGTATTAATATGATTTACATAAAGTGAAAGTTCTCTTTCAGCCAAGGAGGCCACTCTAAAATAAGCTGTGGAGACTGAGCCCATGCGTTATGTGTGTCAGGCCTGGGGGCAGGGGAGGGGCCCCGAGGGGCACATGGCCTGGAAATGACACAGAGTGAGGGAAGAGCCCCACTACTGGGGAATCAGTCATCACATCTGCAGAGGAAAGGGGAGGACAAAGTCGCATCACCACCAGGCATAAATGCACACACACACACACACACACACATATATATAAAATGGGAATATTAAATATGGATTTAGAGAGGGATTATGCAGGTGAAAAGGTAGTTATGCTTTAGGCACAGTGAACACATTTGATCTTGTCTAAGCTTATAGTCGGGCTAGAGCCCACAGTGTCCGATATGGGATAAAGACGATTATTCATGGAAATGACTTTGTCCATTGCTTTGCCTTCTGCACACAGCTGCACAAAATGATGTCAAAAACACACAAAACAAAACGTGTTAACAGCCATCTGTCTATAGACCGTGAAGATTTCTAAAATGATCGCATGTCAAGTGTCAGTGATTAGCATAACCGTGTATACCACAAGGTCAATACTTTCTGCCAGCCTCTGACAGCACTCAGATGCGAAGCTGACCTGACGGGTTTTTGACGGAATGATTTAAGAGAAACCACGACGGAACCTCTGGAGGCATCAAGTGATAGCACAGGGGGAACACAATCCAGTGAGGAATGAAAGAGAAGGGTAAGAAGGGGTCTTCCCTCGGGACACAGGCAGCTGAGAGAACACTCTTCAGCACGAAAGATGCCCCGGTGCCGTGCTTTAAAAGCTAGGAGTTACTCACACGTTCACTGACTGAAGGCCACTTTCCGAAGAGAAACAAGTGTCGAGGGTCCATAAAACAACGCTGGTTCTCCCTCGACACTCCCTACTATTACCAATCCAAACTGTGAAATGTCTCCGATGCACTTCCTCAGATCTGTGCGAAGGCAAAAAAAGCTTAATGTCAACACATAGTTTTTCCACAAAATTGTGCCTTCGGGAGAAGACCACCGAGAAAAAAAAGAAAGAGAAAGAGGGTATTCGTTTAAACATTTAAAGACGGTTCTCCCTATGCTGTGTCTTAATTACCAGAGTGCTAGCCATGCAAATCCGATTGGCCATTTATGTCTGGAAATTCATAACCACAGTGCGATATTAATTACTCCTCGAGGATCTCTTCTATATTTAATATGCACAGTGCATCGCTGCTATTACCAGGCTGTGTTTCAGCCCCGGCCTTCGTGTCAGCAGTAATCACATCTAACCGTTGACAACACGTTCACCAATCAATAGGGGGGGATTTATAGCTGAATTTAAATCTGTTGTCTCATGCGTGTTTGTTAAAATCACGTAAGACTGGTGCTTTTAATTCTAATGTAAAGTTTATATTCTCTATTACAGTCATAGTTTTCCTTTTCAAGTACTACTTGCATCCAGCGTTTGGCACGTTTTACACAATGTGTAAATTATGAGCTTGACTTTTAGAATCATTGTTGGTACCTTTTGTCAAACCCCTGCTTAACCAGCCTGACGGAGATATATTGGGTAGAAGCTTCATACCACAGTGATACAGAGACTGAGTCAGACAGAAAGTGTGTGTGCGCGTGTGTGCGTGTAAGTGACCCTCTCAACAGTGGAGCAACACTGACCTCTAGTGTTTGCGAAAAAATAACAAAAAAACAAGAACAGTGTGACTGCCTGTTGCTTACTCTCCCTTAGTCCTCTATAGCTCCTGTAGCTTTCAGATTGCTTTCTTAAATCATTGACAATGTAAGAGGGCCCATAGATCAAGCCGCAGAGGAATAATAAAAACACAAAGCACTGTGACAATTACTGGCCAACGTTCTACTTCAGATGTATGAAAACCGAATGAATCACCTCCAACAAGCAGAGTGTGCACCACCCAGGTAGTCGACCAGACTGCTCCATCCACACCAGCCTGTCACGAGGGGACAGTAACCCTCGCAAACTCATCTACCACCGACTCCCTCCTAGTGACCTTGGACCACCCAGATCCCATCCACTCCTCTGAAATGCTCCACTTCATGTTTAGACAAGCATTGAGGATCTCCATCTCCAGCACTATCTGAGCAGCACAACAGCATAGTCACAAATGAGCCTCGCAGGCAAGCAGCTCACAGACACACACACACACACAAATACACCATGCATGGACACACACACACACACACACACACAAATACACCATGCATGGACACCACACACACACACACACCACACACACACACAATTCCTTTGCTTCAGCTAATGATGTTTGGTGTAAATGTCCACTGCTCCATGCTCTAACTGGGTGTCTATCCGCAGGGTTGGCAAGTGATAATAGCACTGGCACAGTGAACCCATGATGAAGTGACACGTCCAACTGGCACTCCACACAAGCGGGCAGGATGGAACAGATGCCACTCCTTTCTGCTGGCCAAAGTGGTTCCCAGATCAGCTGGCGATCTACCTAAAAGCACAAGTAAATAATGAGTGAAATAATGACTACTGGTGAACAATAATGCAAGAAGGCACAGGAAACACACCTAAGTCTCTCTCTCTCCCTCTCTCTCTTTCTCTCTCTCTCCCTTTCTTTCTCTCTCTCTCCCTCTCTCTCTCTCTCTCTCTCTCTCTCTCTCTCTGTCTCTCTGTCTCTCTGTCTCTCTTCTGCAGGCATGTTGGTGGTGGCAGGTCGCTAGCTGATGTGCTCCTATGACATATTGAGGTAATAAAAAGCCCCTCCCCAGAGCTACTGGACTAATTAAACACCTCCTCTGCGACCTTATTGCGGGCGGCAGTTTCCATGGAATCATAATACATCTTCTGGGCTCCTGTGTCACACTGGATCTCCCATCTCCAGTTTATACAAGGGAGGAAAGTTGCAAGGTCATTTACCTTAGAAGATCCAATTACAACACGTAATCTGTTCACCCAGCAGCATTGACCACCAGCACACAATAGTGGATTACAATATGATCAAAAAGAAGTGGTGTGTTGTCATCGTAAACATGGTTGGCTGGCCCTGAAGAACTAGTAATTATAAACCTTGTTCTTCCTGCATAGTAGAAAGATGCATGCATATGAATGACCATGTCTTTAAATGGTAGTTTTAGCGGTATAGGTTGTTGCAAAAGTGTAAGAAAGCACAGTAGACGGGAGGGGTGTAAGGGGTGAGTGGATGTTGTAAAGAGGCAGTTGAAGGTTGTCACCAAAACAAGATCAATGTTAACATCTACTTAGCCCTGGAAAACCCAACCTCCACTTGTTTCACTTGTGTAATAACGTGTACACTAGACCGTGATGAAGTGTAACTACATAGCAGTGCCTGTAACTACAATGTTGTGACTACAAGTATCGCTAGTTACATGGTAGTCAATGTACCTTCATGTACATGTTTTCAGAGAAAGGCAGCCCCAGGAAAATATATGAAGAGTTACTAACTCCTGAAGTAATAATCCAAAGTTCTGTTTATATTTACTTACTTATTCACCAGCGAGAAAACCAAAAGCGTTGTGAATGTACCTCTCAGTAACATAGAAAGTGAAATTACTGTCAATAAAACCAGACTAAGATGATGTTATGCATGTCACTATAATTATGCATGAATGAGTGGGCGTGTACATTCTGTTAAACTAAACACTGTTACTTAGAGAAACATGAGGGAGCCAGTGGCAGAGTCTGTAAAAGTGCATGTGTGTTCATGTGGACAGTGGGGTCAAAGTTAGGGAGGAAGGTGTCCTTTGATTGGCCTCTTGTGCAGTTAAGGGTCAGCGCAACAGACGACTCAACACCTGTCATCGGATGAGCCACATTCATCAGTCATGCGCTCCATATGCTGCCCATTAAAATGTGACGTGTGGGCACCTTCCTGGCAAAGTCCACCCACCTACTGACCTAGTCCACAGCTGTTTACAAAGCCTTCATCACATCCAGATACGGAGGGATGGAGGACGAAGAGATTGTATGTATGTGTGTGAGGGAGAGAGTATAGAGAGAAAAAGTGAGCAATGATTGAGAGAGAGAGAGAGAGAGAGAAAGAGAGAGAGAGAGAGAAAGGGAGAGAGAGAGAGAGAGAGAGAGAG
Source organism: Mallotus villosus (assembly GCA_903064625.1). Lineage (NCBI taxonomy): Eukaryota > Metazoa > Chordata > Actinopteri > Osmeriformes > Salangidae > Mallotus > Mallotus villosus. The sequence continues at coordinate 199,481 of CAEFZP010003311.1, forward strand.
AAAGTGTGTGCGTGTGGGTGTGTGGGTTGTGTGAGGGAGCCATTCTGAAAAAGAGATGCAGAGGGCATTCTCTTCAAAAAGCCTGGATTCAAAGAGCAGTGAGTTTCAAAAGGAGACAGCACTGAGGGCAATGGGGTTTGAACTGTGTTTGTGTGAAGCGCTCTGGGTAAAATACGGATTCCTGAAGTGCATTAAGTGGGTTTTCTCAAAAATATTGGAGAATATTATGTGAAAGACAGTATGAAAAGATACACAGATAAAGAGTGGAAAGAGGGAACGAAGAAGGAGGGGATGGGCGAGAGAGGGGCGAGAGAGCGATGCAGAGGAGATTTATAGAGAGAGAACAGTACGCTCACAAGAAGAGCGAGAAAGGGAGAGGTAGTGAGTGAAGGAAAGTGAGAAAGAGAGGGAGGGGGGGGCCACATAGTGAGAGAACATTGGCCTGGGGCGGTCCTACGTGCTGTGTGTCTCCAGGAGTCTGCAGCAAAGGAGGAGGGAGAGAGAAGGGGAGGCGGGAGGCCAGCTGTGGCCCATATTCCTGCCCCGGCCCAGTGCTGGAGTGATGGCTCCAGAATCACCATGTCACCGGCCCTCTGCCCCTCCATGCCAGCTCCTTCACACACACATAATAAACACACTCCATCACCCACTGCAGCCCAGCCACATGGGCCGATCGCCAGTAGACGCCAAAAGAGAGCAAATTAATTATAGATGTACGTTAAATTACTTTCATTACCTACCTCGCTCCAGGGACGGGACAGAAAGAGAGAGCGAGGGATGACTGATGAAAAGGGGTTTCAGCACCTCCCCAGCAGTAAGTGCGCTCTTACTTTCTTTTTTTTCCTGGGGCTTTCACACTCTCTCTCCCTTTCGCTCCGTTTCTTCTTCTTCCACCTAGCTTTGTAGTTTTCCCTTCATTTCTCCTTTCCTCTGACACCCCCCTTCCCTCGCATGCTAGCTCCCTCCCTCGCTCACTCTATCTCAATGTTCTTGGTTGCTGAACAGTGTGAAACCAGTGCCTCTTTTCTATTCCTCGGAGAGCTGTGCAGAAAAGGCAATGTCAAATGTTGGTGTGAATAGATAATGCATGAAGAGAGATATGTGGGAGGGAGATGGGTCGCATGGAGAGAGAGGTGGATTGTACCAAGACCAAAGTGACCCAGGATCTATCACTGCTGGAGGGATAACAAGGCCAGCCATGAAATAATCGCTGTCCGATGCAGAGAGGGCAGATGTGGACAGGAGAGTGATAGATTCTGGCCACAGCTTTACTGTAGGAGTTTTTAAAAAGAACCAAGTCCACACAAACACTGAGAAAGGAAAAGTTACAAAAATATTTCCTATCCAATTTTAAGACACTTTTTGAGAGATAGAGAAAATTGTTGGAAGGTTATATCTCTGTCCACCGATGACATTGATTTATCTTCTGTTTCCCGCTGATTTAGCTCATGTGTCTTCTTTCCTAAGCAGCAAATGTACTGTGTTGATTTTTGACACTCAAAATATTTCAAACAGCTTTCAGAGGACGTGTCTGTGCTGCAGGAGCTCCTGTCGCCGTGGTCACCAGAGTCTGCTTGACTGACTTCAGCACTGTAATAATGAGCGGCTAATCTAAGAAGAGTCTCAGCCTCTGGGCTCTGACCTTCCTAATAACAGTTGGTGAGAAGTAACGTACTCACGCAACTCACAACACCATGTATTGTATTTAATTGCTGATTTAAAAAGTCAGATATGCAAAGTTTCTGTCAATTAAGCCAATCTGTTATTTTCATGTCAAAGTACAGGGAGGGGGGCAGAGTTTCTATAAATGCTTGCAAAATTGCTTTCCTTCCCATGTTTTGCATACCCTTTTATGCCAAGTGACATTCAGAGGTTTTCAAACTCACAGCCTTTTGATCTACCACTGAGGCAACCTCACAAAGTTGTTGTGGTGCAATTTAGTGTTCTGTACATGCTCTGAATGGGTTAGATCATTTAAATGGGGACATATTCTGACATATACAACAGTATAGTGTATCACATATCACACTTGCATATCACGTCTCTCTGCACAGTCATAGAGACCATAGATGACAATGGTTCTGATGTGGAAACAGCATAGGGCTGTCATCATCCCCCAGGCAAGGTCAGAGACACACTGCTGGAACAAATAACAAGGTCTACAGGTTCAACTGAAACCCCCAACGCTGAGAATGTGTGTTGTCATGCATACATACATCTGTGTTCATTTGTGTTCTATAGGCTTGCTGTGAAGTGAGCAACGTGGCAGGTCCTGATTGAACACATGGATGTAATCTGAAGATATGCCTCCTATCGAGTGTCTGGGGCTGATACATGGTGCTCTTTGAGCTGTGAGTCTACAGGGACCACTGTGGGAGATCCTGAGATATCCCTCGTGTTGAAGTAAGACAACTCAAAATTCATCCGATTAACCGTTCTGATATACCAGGTTCCAGAGGTCAGAAGGTCCGTGTTAAGGAGAAAGATCCATTCTCTTACGTTGTGGCCACTGTTAAGATTATAGATCTGCAGTTTTTCCTGGAGAAGAGCAGAACCGGATGTGGCGATACCATTCTTAACAAAGAGTAAGACTTGATTTCCACATAGCATGTTGGATCTTAAGCAGAACTGACATATCATTCAGAAGTCAAACAGTGTTAATTTGAGTGTTGTGTAGAATAGTAAAATAATGAAATCTAATATCGCGAGTGAAGATTACACCAACATATTAAATTAAATACCAGCCTTTGTATAACAGATTCATCACAACCGTGTGAAGGAGCAAGGTGGATATTGGACCTGACGTGGGGGGGAAGAGGGGTCACGCAGCTACCTCAGCGGACACAAACACTAGAATGTCTCTATGACACCATGAAGGACAATGGCCACTGGGCATTGTGGGAAAACCCAGGGGGCGGGGGACATGAGGTCAGCAAGCTGGAGATATGAAATACATAAGAATGATAAACAGATCTGGCAACTCTGCAACCATCCCCTGGTCTCACGGGTTTACCCCACCTTGGCTCGTCCTAAGACCTTACACGGGGTGTTCTGGTTGCGCCGTGTGTGTGTGTGTGTATGTGTGTGCATGTGTGTAATTTATTTCCTGAGAGCGTGAGGGGGCGCTGGGCTGGAACATCCGGGTCTTGCTTCATTAGGTAGTCACACCCCTAGCTGCTGACATTTTCAAACTTGTTCCACCGTTTTCTAATTGGTGTGAAAAATTGGACACGGGCACAAACAGTGAGAGCTGCATGGTACAGATCTAGATCTGACACCATTTCTCTTGTCGAGTCCTATTTGCGTACCTGCTCTGTTGGATATGATGCAGACAGACACTGCTTGGTCTTTGCTGGAGCTCAGTTGCACGCGCACAAATCTGAAAAAGTATTCAAGTTGTCCTAACCTTTCTCCTCTACTTCAGACAAAATCATGCATCAAAATATCCAAAGTGAAGAGAAAACGGAGCTGTTGGGGTAAACTGTATTATTCAAGACTTTACATGTTCTTCAATATGAATCCATTTAGGATGTTCAGTTTGTTCATAAAAAATGCATGAATTGGCAACAACATCAACAAAAATATTAACACTGCATACAAATGAAGTGTTTAACTTGAGAGACCCACCAGGACAATGCATCTGTGTCCATACGTTCAGTTATGTGCTTTAACTCAACACCTCGAAAAAGACACACTGGTCCTCAGTAGGAAACCAAATACTGGAATAAAAACAGTACAATATACAATGTCTGCCAAGACTACAACTGAATGCATATTCCCTGATATTCAATGACATGACAACCACCTAAAAAGCATATACATTAAAAATATATTCACGTGAGGTAGGTGAGGTGACAGTAGACAGTATCTTACAAAAGCATTAAATAATCTACTTAATAACTGGAAAATATGTGCTACTTAGACTCGTCAGCTTTTAGTCTTATTTTGATTTCCTCCTCTTGGGCAGTGGTCTCCTCCAAGGCCTGAGTCTGTTCCACTACTGCCTGTCCTGATTCAGATGCTAAGGGCTGACCGCTCTCCTGCACCCCCAGCATGAGGCCCTTCTCCTGGGACTGTTCATCTCGGACCTGCCCCTGGCCCTTTTCCCTCTCCAGGACCCTGTAGTAGTAGATGTTCAAGACGAAGTACAAGACACCTGCAGTCAGATTGATGGCCCCACAGGTCAGGTACAGGTACTGGTAGTCACCTGTGATGTCCACTAGGGCTCCTGAGAAGAGAGAAGATGGAGACAAACAGAGAGTCATGTTACAGGGGGTCAGATGGCTGAGCAGTTAGGGAGTCGGGCTATTAATCAGAAGGTTGCCGGTTCAATTCCCGGCCGTGCAAAATTGCATTGTGTCCTTGGGCAAGGCACTTCACCCTACTTGCCTCGGGGAGAATGTCCCTGTACTTACTGTAAGTCACTCTGGATAAGAGCATCTGCTAAATGACTAAATGTAAATGTACAGGGAACACTGGACAACCAGCACACTGATTAAGGGGTGGTGACATTTTCTGGAAGGGTATCTGCTGACATTTACGCGAAGTTTAACAGATCGCATCTGTGTAGAGATCGCATCTCCCAGCAATGGAGATGAAAGAACAACAACAAGTAGAAAATATACTATAGATGCAAATGGCTGCTGTACAACAAACAGTCCACCATTGCTGCAGTGCCGACACCATTTAACAAACATACTTTCAAAAGTAATGGTGCTGTATGTACGCATTCTCACTGCCGAGGTGTGTCAGATGTATGATGGCTGATGCTCCGGTGCCCCTCTCAAACGGCGGCCCAGCCAGAAAGGCCAATCCTGTAGGAGTCGTGTAGGAAATGACTGGGAGCCATTATGCCCTGCCTCGCTCACCACGGAACCCTGGGAAGGCAATTTGGCCTGCTGCAACTAGAACGAATCAGGAGAGTGGCCTATCCTCAGAGCCATATATATCTAGCTCGCTTCTGAAGAAAAGTGACAAATACGGTTTATATCAGATTTGAGAATTTCAGGCCTTCCCACCCATGACTGCAGACAGGGATCGATCTATAGTCACTACTGGATCCTCGTCGTCTTTCTGCCAACGTGTTTTGGGGTTCATGTCATTTGTTTGCGTGTGTATCATGAATCCGATGCAGTTGCAAATGAATGAGTAACAGAACTCGATTTGGAATGTTTTGTTTTTACCAAGTCTTTTCTATACATGTACTTTCGCAACAGAACATGAAGTGATTAGTATACTAGATTGTATCAAACACCTTGTTGTGGATTAGTGTCACACTGTTGTTGATTGCAAACTTTCCTTTAACAACTTATGGTGTTTTTCCCCCCAATTGCTCTGAACACAAGGTTATCAGAAGCCAAGGTTCAGTTACATAGGGGGATTGTTTTCAGGTTAGGAAAGCCAATTAAAATCTTAACTCTCAATTAACTTTTTTTTTGGTCCAATATAATTATAAGGGCATGTGTTATCCTTTTTTGTGTATGTGTATGTGTGTGTGTGTGTGTGTGTGTGTGTGCCTGTGTGCTGGGAGGGGTCACTTTGCCCCTGGGTCAGTATAAGACAGCGCCATGCGGGCACCATCTGATTGATGGTGCTTCATCCTGTGGGCGTGTGCAAATGACCATCACCCTCATTAAGACAGCCCTTGATTGGCTGAACGATAATGAAGTCCATCTGGTAGAGTCACCTCCTTTTTTTAGCATATTCATGGTTTAATTATGGCCCAGGTACAAGCCTATAATGAGCGAAGTCTGAACTGAGATTCATTAAACACAGAAAGCAAAAGGCTAATTATGGCAATTAACTCACTTCCTCCTAATTGGGCTGACCTGGAGGTTTGGGGCAGTGGCGCAGAGTGCTGTGCAGTAACGAGGAGACTTGTAAGGGGAAATGTAGAGATTCTGCCCCCTCCAGAAGTACGCTCAACGTGTGGGGAGGTACTTATTTACCCCCATTAAAACGAATGCCTCAGAACAGGGTCACACGAAAAACAACCAGCAGGCCACCTCATTAAAAGTCAGGCAGGAGAAAGAGGAACATTTCTACCTGCCAATTGATTCCCATACAGGGGAGCCCCTCCTGCTGTTTCCAGTGGTGTCTGCTATTGTACTTACACTTTGGGGTGATACTTGAGCCCGAATGAAAGGAGATAGTGTTCGGTGTTCTCTTGATTATAACAAGACACTCTAGCAGAACGATTAGGTGCTGTGAGCGACAGATGCTGGCTACACAGTCAATTCTAAGAGCAATATGGAAAAAGAAATTGCTGCAGGGACAGTGAAGAAGTTGTGTGACAGTAACAATCCTGTCATAATAAGAAAATAAGAAACAAATAGTTGACTTCAAGCGTTGAAGTAACCAAAAGGCAGATGACAGCTGTGTAGAGAAATGAACTTTGCTCGTATTGGGGACTGCTGTGCTCAGGAAGCTGCAGTGTGGTACGCTGAGCCTGTGCTGCAGTTAGCAGCAGTAGGCCGAGGGGAAATAGATAAAGAGAACGAGAGGCGCGTAGAGACCTTCATTACCCTTACGGCTTCTTAGCTCCAAAAAACGTTCCATAATTTGTGTGGAGGACGAATCCTCTAGCGGGCGTGCCCTGAAAACCCAAGCGCGCCCGGCTTATTTACACCAGTAAATAACCGTGACCAATTACTGCCTTTCTGTGGGCTGGCCATGCGCTCCAGGCCGCCCTGCTCACCGATGATAATCCAATTCTACTGGAATGTCTTACAATAATGACACCCTGGGAAGCTGTTCTGCTCCAGCTCCACAGTGCGGGAAGGACCTGAGACCCGTGACCAAGGACCTGAGAGGGGAGGGGGACACTGCCCACACTGCCTCACCCTGCACTAATTCCATTTACAGTGTCATTTAGGAAGTCCCTCCAAAGTAGAACTTTTCCTCTACTTTTTGAAACCCAAGATTGGCATTGTGGTCTGATAAGCACCCTGAGTAGGGACGGAAGTGGAGTGGGAGTTATTTGTGTATGTATATATATGTGTATGTGTGTGTGTGTGTGTGTGTGTGTGTGTAAGTGTGTATGTATGTGTGTGTGTGTATGTGTGTATGTGTGTGTGTATGCGTGTGTGTAGGTCTTACCTCCTAACGGTGGCCCCAGCAGCATCGGGCAGCTCTCTATGATGGTAGCCAGTCCCACCGCACTGGAGAAGCGCCGGGGTCCAACCATCTCCATCAGGCACTCGAAAACAAGAGCAAACAGCATGCCAAACGCTACGGCAAAGAACACAGTGTAGACCACCAGGCCCCAGTACCCGCGAGCCAGGGGGTAGAGCAGGTGGCACACACCGTTTAAGACGATCGCAAAGCTGAAGAAATAGTGGATCCTTGGCCTGACGAACTTGGTGTTGGCTATGAACCCGGTCCCAGGGCGAACAAACATGTCCACGAATCCCATGATGGTGAGGAGGAAGGCGGAGGAGTACTCGTCTGCATACTTGCTCCTAGCAGCCTGCGCCAGGAACACCACAGGGGCGTAGAGCCCCAGGAACAAAAGCACATTGGGCACAATGTAGATGAGGAAGCCCTTGTGTTTGAAGAGGGAGAGGTCCAGGGCTTTGTTCACACTCCTCATGACACCTCCCTTCAGCTGTGTGGTGCTCTGTCCCATCACCACAGCCTCTGTCTGCTTCTGGTACTGGGCTGCTCCGGCTGGGATGCCATCGGGCTTTGTGGTGAGGCACTTTGGTCGTGGGTCAGCTAGGGGCCTCATGAGGGCCCCAGCTACGCAGCAGTTCAACATCAGAGCCCCCAGAATGAGGAAACTTCCCCTCCAACCAAAGTGGTCAAACAGGAACCGATTGAAGGGTGCCAGGATGCTAAGGAATACTGGACTTCCCGTCATGGCCACCCCATTGGCTATTGGTCTTTTGACCACGAAGTACTTCCCAATGATGGTCAGTGAGGGTTGGAGGTTGAAGGACAGTCCAAGACCTGTGGGTGATGGAGTAGAGGAGAGAAGTCACGTTTCACACTTTCCATTCTCTGAGGCAGCATTCTGAGCTTAAACGTCTGGAGGTACTTGCAGGATTAAATTAAGAGCAATTCTACTTTGTGCACATTAACTCTCCATCTCATTTCACATTGCCAACTAAAATCTCATTACTGGAAGCTGGAATAATTTCAGAAATGATTCCTCCATTTAAGTGGAAATAAATTAGAGACTCGGGGTAATTCATTCACTACAACCTCCATTCTCCCAAAAATCCAATTTAATAGCATTTCACCCTGTAAATGAGCATCTTATTCTTTAAATTAGTCTCCATTTGAAGATGAAGAGCTACTGGAAGCTAGATTGACTGCTATATTTGATCATTCACGTCTCTTAAATGTCTCCAGTTCACAATCCCCTACTGAACAAGGCCAACTGAGATACTATCAAAGTCTACATTTTAAAATTGTATTCACTTTATTTCAAGAAGGCCTGTGTGTAGACATTGGACCTTTTCAAAGTAAACCTATCTGCTCAATTGGCGGAAATATTTGTTTTGAATTTGAATTTAACTGAGAAAAAGGTCTGGTCATTTAGGTGGTTAGGTAGGTGGTTTGGTAGGTAGGTAGGTAGGTAGGTAGGTAGGTACAGTTCTCAAACATTATGTCTGAACAGAGGCGATAGCTGATGGTGTTCAGGACACTAATTTAAGAATTGCAGTTCTTGTTATTCGTCAAACGTGTTGTGGCAAGATGCTACACAAATCCTGTTGCATCTGAACTCAACACTGAAAAAGTATTCCATACGAGTGGTCCACTCAGTGAGTGTGAGGGGAAGGGCTTGTCCCAGCATGTTATAGTGAGAGGACACTGGGGGATGATGACAGAGATCACTTCATGGCCCCACACTTGGCCTAACAGTCCTCTCCTGTCCATATTAATTCTCCCCACTAGTGCCTGGCTGGGTAATGAGTATCGTAGGGTGGAGGGCACTCCGGGGAGGGGACCAGGGTGGTAGCCGAGGGGACAGGACCGGAGGCCACAGAAGGCCACCCTCACTGGGACAGACTACCCTGTCTTAATTACAGTCCTCCTTTCATCCCCTCAGAGCCCAGTGGCACGGATAGACGTATTGTGCCCAGCCAGATAGCATGCTAGGTGAGCCAGGGGAACCAGAGCTGGCAGCCAGACACCAGGAGAGGATGTGGAGGTCTACCCCAGAGAAGCATCTCCAGGGCTGGGAAAGGAAGGGCTAGTGGTGGGGTAAACAAGTCTAAGCTCTGAATGAGACTCGGGAGACTGGTTAATTCACATTTTACAAAATTGGTATAGGTACTCGAATCTGATCCTATATGACTTTAGGTTTTGTGAGCGTTTGTCTTGTTCCTATACAAATAATATGGTGTTTTCTGGTCTTAGTCACACACTATATTTCCATGTGTCTAACTAACTAGTGTGGCGTCCTAATCAACCAACAAATGTATTGTAGGTTCTTACTAACAGTTAAATTGCATGTACTACATATAAAACACAGGAAATGTAAAAGAAGGGATAAGAAATGGATGGGTACCTCCGATCACTCCTATGCATATGTACAAATGTGTAATGGAGTTGGCAAAAGAAGCTGTTATCATGGCAACACTACACATCAAGCCGCCGACCATAACCACTGGGCGGCTTCCGAAACGGTTGACCAGCATGCTGCTAATAGGTCCTGTGAAAGAATAAATGCGTAAGAGAGAGAAAGAGAGAGGGGGGGGGAGAGAGAAAGTGTCATTGTGAGTGTGGCTGATTAGAATGGCTCCATTGCACTGTTACACACAACCCACACCTGCTACAGCTCGAACATTAGAATAGCACATCACTCTGTCTCAATTTATATGAAAACATTGGGAAACATCCATCACACAAACAGTCATGCCATGGTTATTGAAATGGTAAGATGTTGCCTTTCAAAGCTGTGCTGAAATAGAATTCTGCAAGGCTAGTGATAATTGAAAATTCTTAGTAAACAATAAAAGGATTACAAATGTTGGCGGACAGTTTTTTCTATTTTTTTCCCTCCAAAAGCATCTTTACAAAAGATGATTAATTTCTGAGTACACATGAAGGGAAAAAAGGATAACATGTGGGTTTGTTTGCCTAAAATCCATTATTCAAAATTGATTACATGTCTTGCACAAACCCTATGAATCCTTCCTGGTGATTTACAAAGATATGGAATTATGCATATTATAAGGACAGGACAGTTAAACAGAATATTTAACTAAGTGGGAAGCTTTTCACATTTACAGTGGAAAAACAAATCATGTCACTAGTTTAGTGGATAGCATGACAATGACCTTGATGCATAATGCATGCTGTTTCCTTAATCATCTGAATGCAGATGTGCACCGCACCGTTCCACAGCGGAAAGTCCCCGTTTTCTAAAGCAAACATTCCTGACTACCACTCAAAGGGCCTTTAGTAATAAACGGTATTCTCTGACATAACCTGAACACAGTAGAAGGCCATCTCCCCTAGCGAGGAGGCTGTTACTTGCAGGGTCACATATACATCACATCCTCCCCGTGACACTGGCACTGTCGGGTGGCATCCAAGACCCCATCCCATTTTCCTCTCCCATTATAGCCATCACAGTGAATCCTTAAGTCATAGGTCTTCTGAAGTGGCTGTCACATGTCGTCCATGGGGACCTGGTGTGTGGTCCAAATGTGGTGAACCCACCCCCCTGATATATTCTCTCTGTCTCTCCCTCCACTGGGTGACATTGCAAAAGCCGAGCCAAGGACAACATGATGAAGCCGCTTGCCTCTGACTCTGTGTATGGGGATATTTCACGGGCTGGGCTCTGTGTTAGAGACTGCAAGTGAGTCAGGAAGCTATGTCCTGTAACCTTGCACCCACTGATTGATTTCCATAAATCTTATATTATGCATGTTCTTAATGTAATGACTCCAAGTCATTTTGTAATTCATTACGAGGTATCTGAGAACTATAATTTCTTGAATCAGACTAATGTACTCCTGACATAAAACACCACTTTTGGCATTTCGGGCCACTGTTTGAGCCTGTGACACACAGTATGCTTGATCTGGCTACGCTTTTTTAGCACTGGAGGTCTTATAAAAGCATGGAGAGGGACAGGATTAAAACATATAACCATGCAAAAATGACAAGGAGTGAAACCAGTCAGACTGGTGCCCATGAGTGCTTCTCCTTTACGTAGCCATGTGCACCCATGTTCATGTCTGGTTTACAAGTCATGCCAGTCCACCACTTTGGAACGAGACTCAATGAGACATGAGGTAGTGTCTTCTTCACACCATAAAAAAGAAACTAAACTGCTGTCGCACACTATCAACAAACAAACTTTGGGCAATAATTGATCGGCTTTAGTGTGTGTTGTCTACTCACCGCCAGCATACATAGACGATAGCATGATGGAGGATATCCAGGCTATCTCACTGGAGGAGACTGAGTAGTAGTCCTGAATGTCCTTGAAGAACACTGTGATGGCTTTGGGCATAGCAAAGGAGAAGCCAATGGTGATGAAGGAGCTGAAGACCACGACCCAGCCCCAGCCTCCATCTGGACAAGCCCCCTGGGTAGATGGTGGTCGAGCAGACATTGTTCTGCAACATAAAAGACACAGCCATTTCACAATCTGCCAGATCTATAAACGGTCTTGTAACACTTTAAATCATACCAAGCTCCTGAATGCTTTACTCCTGTTTCACAGCAGTGTGGAGCGATACTGGTCCCTATTTAGAGCCTTGTGATGATGTCGAGAACTACTGGATTTGTGATTCCGCAACTTCAGTGATTGGATTACGTAGCCTCAAAGTTCAAACAGCATGTGACCGTCATCTTGAAACTAATTTAGCCCTTAAAGTTGTTGTTTAAGTAGTTTACGTAGGGTGGTTTGCTAAATAAAAAAATTGATCTAAATGACTGCCGTTTCATGAGAATGTCAATAGTTGTATAGCCTAAGCCTTACTAAACTGCAATTTTAACGTGGTCTTTAATGTTGAAAGTTTTGTCTTAATGATAGAACAGGGTTGCTGACTGGATCTTCAAGGCTACAGCCAAGTGTTTTGCTCATGTTACCCTTAATGTATGTATGACTTGAGAAATACAAACATTTAACATAAATGACAAAAAGGTGAGCTGTACGTTACGTTTGCGTCACATACCATACAAAACCATACGAGCCTCTGAGGTCAATCAAATAGTAGCACGTAACTTCCAACAGTTAAAAATATGACTTGATATAGTGCAAAATTATTTCTTACAGCATTTTACACGTGGACAGTCGCAGAGTAGTGTCGCACAAGAATTCCTGAGCATATTTCTAAGGAACGCCATTTTATTAGTGACTTACCTTAAGCAGCTCCTCTGTACCCAGTTGCCCCTGCAAGTTTTGTTTCCGATTTTTTGAACATAGTAGTGTAAGTCACGTGTTGCTTCGTTTGCCCCGGGTGTTACGTTATTCAGCGCTCGTGCTTCTTGTTTGCATATAACCACAATGATCACATCTTAAACGTATTAGGTTGTACGTAGCATTGTTTACAATCATTGTCCCCCAAAATACATGTTTTCAGCTTAGCAAAATAATTATACAAATATCTACGGTCAGTCACTCAATGTCTTTATACATGTTCGGGTATATAACATATGTACGTATTATACAGCCTTTGTGTATGGAATACAACAGTTTAATAAATAATGGTCACAACTTTAAGTTTTCACTTTTATTCTCAAATTATGTGCAATGTGAATTTCACAGTTGAGCTCAACCACCACCCAAACCCTATTACAGGCAAACCAGCAACAACAACAAAAAAGAAAAAAAAGGAAGAACTGCCTGATGCCCATTCAAACGAATCTATTACCCAAGGCCATTAGCTCTCGCACACAGACTGACTTATTCTCTGTAAGCTTTGTGTATTTCACATGACTGGTATGTGACATAATATAACATTGTATGTAGTTATTTGTAATGCTTGACTTCAATTTGAATGAGAGGTAATTGCTAAAGTAAAACTACAGAGAAACCAAGTATTAAAATAAATTGCTCATGTGCAGATAATCACGTGTCCTTGACAGGGCAGAATAACACTACCATAACAAAATCAGTAAATAGAAATAGAAAAACAGTAATTGAAAACAAAACCAAAAAAAATCACATCTATTTTTCAAGTTATAAAACAAAAATAAGTTTAAAAAACTGTGCAAGTACAGCAAACTTATAGTACAGTATATTACACATAAAACATTTAAATACAGTACTGTGTATCAATAGAAATCCTGAGAGTTGTCTAGTCTTGGTTCCCAAGTGGCATTTGGGCAAAGCCCCTGTTCTCCTTCCCCCTTGTCAGGGGATCTGGAGGGCACTGTTCTGACCAGGTCACATGACAGCCAAATGATCTTCTCAGCAGAAGTGTATCATGTCCACGAAAAAGAGTTTCGCATTTTACTCTCCAAGTCAAAGTCTGATGACAGAGAACTACATTTCCCCCATGATTGCTTTATGGTTCATGACGGATTCATTTTAGGGAACGCCTTTCTTCAAATATGAAATAAAATAGAAGGCAATATGTAGTGCAAAGATGACACAGGAAACTGCAGATGAGAAACTTATTGACGACATTGAATATGTTGCAGTTTAAAAGGGAACTTCACTCAATGGCTATTATTAATTCTATACAAGATTGTCAAAAAAACAGCACCAATAGTCATCGTGTCCTCCAGGTCATAGCATGTGAAGATGGATTCATGCGATTCGTGAGTGAACACAAACACACACACACAGGGTCACATGCACCTCATTAGCTGCATTTCCAGGAGGGTGCTCTGTAAAATTTGCAGGTAGAGACCATTGAAGTGGAGAGTGATTCAGTGCAATGATGAGTAAGACTTCAAGGACACTATTACCTTTCACTGGTACAAACAATAGTTTCAGATGACCCTTTTCCACCCATAGGCACGACACCATCACAGGGGATCTCTGCACAACATACATCAGATTCCCACTACAGAATTCCTACATAAACTAGACTGTCACAACCAAAAATTAGCCATTTAAACTAGCAAAGAATGCATACTAAGTGATCTTAAAAAACAACAAAAAAAACAATAGTTAATGCTCGTCTTAGTTTATCCAAATTAGAAGTATCACAGTTTCATGAGTTATTGCTGTCAGAATTTAAGTAACTTTCCAGATTGACCAAAATGTGTTTACCAGAGGTTTAGGAGGGACGCAGTTTTAGATCATTTTCTCAGGCAGATTGTAATAGAAGGCCAAACAAGATCCTTAATAAGGAGATGTGAGTGCTTGACACTGCAGTAAGAGTGTCACTGTGGCCACATCAACACACTGGTCTGCTGAAGAGAAAAGAGAACAAACAACATTCCCTCCTTGTCCAATGTCTCTTAAGACGTCACTGTGGCAAACTTGTTATACAGGACATATAGTTGACTTGGCCACACACACACACACACACACACACACACATCAGACACCATCCTTATTTCTCCAATGTGGAGTGAATAATGAACCCGTTGTTGAAGTTGTCATGGCATATGACACCTATAACCATAAAATGGATGCTAAATCTTGATTGGTAAACAGAGTCAACAGCAAACGGCATCTACATAAATAACTGCAAAGTCCAAATTTAAACTTAAAAACTGCCCTGAGGCAAACCAGCACAGCATATACTTTAGCCAAGTGTCGTTTTTATAAAATAGCATCATCCAAGCTTCTAGCTTAACAGTGATACTGAATACATGTGAATCACTAACACACTTCACACAAACTAATAAACACTTCCACAAACTAAGCAGTGAGGAGCACCGAGCATAGAAAATGAAGGAAGCCGACCCCCGATTTACAAAAAGGACAGAAGACCCCCTCCCCACCCACTTAATCTGAGCCACCCACCAATGAGCACCTCAGCTCATACCCGTATGGATGTATAGTATATATAGTTTATATATATATATATATATATAATGTTCACTTTATGCTGAAATGTGGCTGTCCATTTCCAGAGGGCACTATGTTGCATGCTAACCACTTGAAAATAAATCCATAGCTATGTATGCCTTTCAAAGAAAATGGAACATGGCTCAACAACAAGCAAATAAGATGATAATTGCACTTATGATTCATTGTAGGGTACTGTAAAACAAGCATCAGTGTATTTGGTACTGACTGAAAAAAAGAATACTGCAATCTTTAAAAGCACCCCAATTTGATCATATTTTAAAGTTAACGCTTTAAGACTAAACCAAAGATGGTCCTTGTGGCGCAAACCCAGAGCTGCACCAGGCACAAGGAAGGATTGGGTTCACCAAACAGCACCAGCTCCCTCAGAGCACCTTCTGCAGACATTGAGGGTACAGTTTGGCCACCACGCACTCAAAGTGGCGGCCTAGATCCCAGAGCCGGTCGGGCGTCTCATAGACCTTCGTCCAGCTGTCTGCCTCGTCGTCATACTGGAAAAGGCAGTTCTTGCGACTGGTGCGAAACACATGCTCTTCGACCATGACCTGTGTGGCTCGAACAAACAGATGCAGCCGGCCCTGCAGCAGCATGGCCTTGATGTAGGGGCTGGTGGCCTGCTCGAATGGCAGGTCTTTCTTACGGCTCCAGGTGTTCTGCTCAATGTCATAGACCTCGACAGTGAAGGTGCGCTGGTGGTTCCTGCAGATCCCCGCAATGTAGTAGATGCAGCTCTTGTGCAAGGCAGCCAGGCCTTGGCTCCGAGGGACACTCATAGGAGCCAGGTGGCCCCAGTAGTCCTTGCGAGGATCGAAACAGAAAAAGAATTCACCTGAGAATAGAAAGAACAAAACATGGCGTTTAAAAGGTATAAAAGTCACCAATGTGTGTCCCTCAACACACCTAACACAAGCCAGGTGGTTCCCGATGCTCTCCCATCACACCCCAAACCCACCCTGGAGAACGTAGATGCGGTCTCGGTACTCCACTGCACTGTGGAACTCCATGGCCACGGGCATGGGGCTGACAGCCGTCCAGCAGTTGTCCCTGGCGTCGTAGCACTCGACCGACTTGAGCGCATTGCGCCCGTCGCCCTCGTACACGCGGCCACCCAGAGCGTAGAGCTTCCCGCAGCAGTGCACCAGCCTGCAGCCGATCCTGGCCCTCAGCAGGGGGGAGAGGGGCAGCCACCGGTTCCCTGCATGCTCATACTGCCAGAAGTCGCTCTCTGCCCTGTGGTCGATAGACACCTCGCTGTTGCTCGGGCGGTAGCCTCCTGCGATGTAGATGTCGTTTTCCGAGGACACCAGGATACCCACCTCCCGAAGGTCATTAGGGGGTTTGCAGAGCTTAAACACCTTCCCGGTAGCGGTGTCCAGACAAGGCACTGTCTGCTTCTTCCCTGAGTGTTTGGGCGCAGCGTCGAAGCAGAGGACCATCTCGGAGGCCGTCATGCCCAGGCGCTGCGGGCAGCCATTGGTGCCGTTGACCTGGGCCTTGGCCTCGGAGGGGTCCCTGGATAGGGTGAGCGCGTAGACGAAGGAGGGGGGGATCTCGCTGAGGAAGGTCTCGTCGAGGAGCGGCAGGCGGATACACTGGCCGAACACCTCGGTCAGGTCCGCCTCCCGGCAAGGCCGATCATGTTCCAGCCAAAGGATGATACTCTGGAACACATGTTCCTCCTTCTCCACGTTCAGGTCGTCGCTGTCCAAGATGCTGACCAGCTGATCCTTGTTGAGCTGGAGGAACTCCTGTTCACTCGACACACACAGGAACTGCAACAGCAATACAAAGACGGGGCTGGTTTCATTTACATGTCACATACAGGTCTGAAGATAACTCATTAAACAGGTCTGACTACAAATAGTTGTCTCTAATGCGTCATCTGATGATGTCATGCCCCCATAGGCCAATGAGACCCACCTTCTTGCGGATGTAATCCTGGGAGCGTTCCCTCAGTTCCTGGTGGCCGTAGGCATCTGCAAACATATACACGCCGATGCAGTTCTGAGGGTCCAGCCGGCTGATCATGAACTGGGCACACTGATCCTGCAGGGCTGGGATCTGGAAGATGCTGGCTGCCGTGAACAAGGCCTGGACGTTAGACTCAGACAGCGTGACCCTGGATGTGTAGGCATAGTCCAGGACCAGCTGCATGGACTCCGACTCCACGCCGACGATCCGAACCTCGCGCTGGCTGCTCTCTGTAAGGCCACTGGTGAACATGGACCTGGAGCAGATGGGAAACATTTAGTCATTTAACAGACGCTCGTAACCAGAGCGACTTCAGTCAGTACAGGGACAAATCGCCCGAGGCAAGTAGGGTGAAGTGCCTTGCCCAAGGACACATCATTTTTTTGCACAGCATTTGTTCATTTGATACAGCAGTGGTTGCAATTAAAACTCACATTAGGAAATAAAAGGATCACATAGAAGAAAGAACAAACTTGAAGCACTATCATTAGGGAATATTTCAAGACAACCTGTACACCCAATCAGACTTCCCTTCCTACCTAAAGTAAGGGCTGATTGCGGCAAGGACATTCCGGTGACAGGAGAAGGTCTTGCCATGGTCCACTTCTACGACAATGTCTGTGAGCTGTGCTTCGTCGTACAAGGCTTTGAGTTGCTGAAGCACTGTACATGCATGGACAGCATCAACACCATTGTAGTTTGAGTTTACAGGAGTCCCATTCTGTACTTGTAACAGCTTGCCTACTTCTGTCAAACAGAAACAAGAGAAATATGTCAGCGTAAGAATCTATAGCAAGAGACATTAAATAAAATCGACCTTAAAAGTGTCTGCAATGTTTATGATAATTGATGTGCGAAGGCGACCATGTGTCTTGTTGTTGTGCACTAAAACACGTGTTGACGATTGTGATCACATGAACAGATAGAAATGGAATTTGACTAACATACTTGACACATTACTTTGAATATTTCTTTATTTTACTTGTGGTGTAGCGTTAAGTGGTTTG
The DNA here is from genome assembly GCA_903064625.1 of Mallotus villosus. Classification (NCBI taxonomy): domain Eukaryota; kingdom Metazoa; phylum Chordata; class Actinopteri; order Osmeriformes; family Salangidae; genus Mallotus; species Mallotus villosus. Next base: position 217,418 of record CAEFZP010003311.1, read on the forward strand.
ATTTAAGGCAGCTAGATACAGCTACCAACTTGTCACGGAATACACCCATTCATCACGACTCGCTCTACCAGATTAGTTTTAAACGGAACAAAGGCGCACGGAACGAGCTTAGCGAGTTGGCTACTCAGCTGGATACCCCTCAGTAAGCTCACTAGTTGTGGTTCGACAACAATGACCCGAGTTTTGACTAGCCTAGCAAGCTATAAGTGAGCTAGTAGTTAGCTAGGTAATGTGGCCCACTGTGTGGCACCCATGTTGATCAAGCAAGATACTGCTGGTCTACTGGTCTACTATATCCACCTGCCTAGCTAGAGTGACGTTACACACTAGTCAACTTGTTGAAAGGTCAGTAACGTTAGCTAGCCAAGTTCGCTGTAAATCGTGTATGCTATGGTAGCCAATGCCCGGTAGCCAGCTATGCCTGAGCTATTATCACCCGAGTACAGGCCAGCTAGTCTTCCTAGCAAAACAGTAATCTAACGTTATCTAGCTACATCCAGACTCAGAGCGGTCTACCCAGCAACCAGCTAACAAACGTAGCTCGTCTAGCACTAAGCCGTCTACAACTTGGCTTATACGAGATAGCTAGCTACTAAGCCTCATATGAATGCAAAAAAAACGTATAGTTGGTCAGTCAGCTACTGGGTCAATCAAATATGTTGATACGAACTCGAAAAAAATACATACTATAGCTATCTAGACACACTCGAGTACCCGGCTAGATGAAACATTTTCAACAATACTGCTGGCTAGCTAGCTAACTTGCTTTATCAATTGTTAGCCTAGTCTAGCTGCCTATACCACACTTTAGAGGCTTTCGCTAGTTTGAGCTAAACGTTTTTTTATCGAGAAAAACAACCTACAAATTGTCGCTTTTGTAATCAGGTAAACCAGGAAATCATTATTACTAGACACATTCATTATACAACTTCAAACGTAAATCTTTTAAGTTATAAACATTGACACAAACAATCATGAGTTGCTAACCTCCACAGGCAGCCATTCTCCCCAGTCTGAATCAGACTAGACCAAGAAACGTCATCAATAGTCAGAGCCCCGGAAACAAGCGACGTCCAATCTCCGGCACAGGGAAAGAGGCATCTGGACCAATAAGATTCTCAGTATTCTCGAGTTTTTGCAACTAAATGAATTTGATGATAAACTAGGGACAGCTATCGACAGCTATTTGTTTTCTCAAATCAACCTACTCAGCACACCTACTATGTGTCACTACTGACGTAAGGTTGTGTGCAGGGTGTACAGGGTACGGTATACAGATCATCTAGCCTAGTAGTGAAAGATTGGTAAAAGGCAAATACATCAATTTATCGTCGTTGTTTTTACCATAGGGGCCTATGGCATCAACACTATCGGTGGTTTGCTACCTGCCTAATGATTATCGTATGCATTAAGGTTGGTGCACGATAACCAACTCATTTTTGTTTCATTAAATTGATTGCAATAAATTGATTGGTCTTGACAGTCGTCATTTGTGGTGGTACTGAATGCTTTGGTAATTGCCTTGGGATAGAATACTGTAGTATTTTGTCTATAATGCTCTTAATTGGTTGTCAGCATTATTAGAGTAATTACACTACTATGCAGAGTACAATATTGGATGAGTGGGGACTTGACACTGAAGGTTTAGCGATTGTTCCTCTTTCACAACCTTGAGGTCAAGTCAAGCTAAAATATACGCATTGTGACCTGACCTGTCACTTCAAATGAGGGGTGCACTGATTAACACCATTGATACAAAGACAATTAGGTCCTGACCCTGTTAAAATCACCAGTAATCAAGAAAACGTTATTTCTCCACAGTTTAAGAAGCTGTCACTTCTCAGTGCCATCCTGACCTGTGTAGGGCTCCATATCCTGCCCCTGGTGACACTTTGCTGTCCCCAAAGGTAACAGCCTGACTACTCCTATAGCTATTATCAGCACAGTGCAGGCTGGAAATGGACTCTAACACTGCATAACGCTGTAAAATGATAGAAAGAGAGTCAAATAAAATAGAAGTGCAATCCAGGCAATCGATTTCACAATTTTTCCCCAATTTCTTCCCATTCAGAGGCTGAGCAGCCTGTGAAATTGGGCCGAGCTGCACTGAAATGAAGAAAAGAGGCTTCCTGGGATTTCAGTTATTTAATGATACCTTTAGCTTATGTTTACTCCATGATGGCTGCCCTTTCTGATACATTGAAGAAAGTCTCCTGTTATATGCTGACCCCACCCCACACACACACACACACACACACACACACACACTCCCATACAGCACGGCTGTTTTTAGTCACAGCAACACTGAAAGGGAGATTTATTATTCCGATGCACTTTTAAAATGTAGCCTGCACTGTTTCAACTTTAAAAACAAAAAGAATTGCTGCAACCTGTGAAATATGAGGAAATGTCTAGTGAGAGGAAATAGGGATGGATGGGGTCATTTTTTTGTTGCTTATACCTTATATTGCACTCTAAAATTGCTGCCCAGTCTTTTTCTTCTAAAGGAAACAGTTTCTATTGAATTCACAGTGTAAGCTTGATACAGTACAGTAGACTGTCAAGTTTTTATGGAGAGATACATTACTTTGTACTGTGACAATGTCTGAATTTATATAAAATAAATCTTAATCGAATAAAGTGTTAATGGTACTTGACCCAGTCGGATGACACATCAAATTTAGAAAGAAATGAACAACGTAGGCCGAATCAGCCAATGAACTATTTTATCTTTGTGATCAAATATTTATTTTCACGGATGGGTCCGTGTGTGTGTGAATGAATGCATGTGTGTGTAAGAATGTGTATCATGTGCAAACAGAACCTAAAGGGAATGTAATGTATAATGAATTTCCACATATTCCCAAAAAGGCCCCTCTCCAGTTGTGAGACAATCTCAAGGAGTCTGCCAGGCAGATGAAAGAGAGAGGGGGATAAATGTTGGAGCCTCGGGTTGGTGGCGATTGAATTGCAGAAGAGAAGAGAGGATGTGATGGAATGCATGAGGGAGAGGAGGCAGGGGGTGTAATTGTAGTTTAAATGTGTGTTTTTGTCAAAGATGGAGGTAATGGGTTATTATATGCCTCTTGGGACCTGTGGAAGAATGCCTGCAGATGTTGTGAAGAGCTGCTTGCTCTCCTCCACCACCCAGGAGGAGACAAATAGGAGCACCATGGGAGGCAGCTGTAAATACAGACCTAGTGTTCCCGCCTCATGTTTGAAAAGTATATTTTCTCTCTCTCTCTCTCTCTCTCTCTCTCTCTCTCTCTCTCTCTCTCTCTCTCTCTCTCTCTCTCTCTCTCTCTCATCTCTCTCTCTCTCTCTCTGTCTGTTCTCTTTCTATCGCTTCCTATCTTTTTTTCGTCCTCCGTCTTTCTTTCTAGGGGTCTACCCTGCAGCAGCCTCCGTAACAACCTCACTATTAAAACAGCTGACATGAACGTTTCTTAATCATGGTTATTACTCAAATAATTCCTAAATATCATTCGTTTCGTTTTGTGGCACAGTCAAATAACAGTTTTTTTTCCCAAACATGGTTTTGTCCTAAACACATGAAACACAAAAGTAGTAAGCAGCTGATTCTGTGATACATGTGTATGGATAAGCCAGAGTCCCAGCATGTTGTTCTCAGAGATTGCCCAGTTTAGCATATGAGGACATTTTACTGGACCAAGTGACCGCATGCCGTCTGCCCTTCAAGTTGTAAAAGCAAACAAATAAGGCCACAGTCCCCCACTGTGAGGTCGAGTCATTTGTTCCAGTTGTCCGGCTGATGGATTTGGTTTAGTGAAATGTGCCTTTTTTTAGCCCCACGCTAATTACAGACACACACATACACACACGTTTTTGGCCAATTTGAGTTTTCCTTTTATCTCTCCTCGTCCTCCGTGGGTCTTCTTCACAGGCTTGTGGGTCCAGGCCATGGCTGAGTTCCCCCTGTGAGAGGGAGGGAGGGCGGGCAGGAGACACCCAGCTGGGAGGTCTGGGGCTCTAATAGCGGAATCGGATTAGAGGACTCCCCTGGCGTGCGTCGCCGTGCACCCGTGTGTGAAAGCTCTGCCTGTCATCAATATTGAGGCGGTGGCGCGGGGAGATCCATCAGCAAATCCGATTGCACACTGAGAATTCAGAGATCCCGGCAGAAAGCAGGGATGGGCTTTTTTTGCCTTTCCTTTTACATTATTCCTGGCCCCGGGAGAGTATTCTCCATCATGTCAATGTAATGTGGCACACAGAGGCAATCATGCAGCCTCCCCTGCCCCTAGGCTGACTGCTCTGAGGAGAAAATGCAACTTTAGCACTTAATCATCTCACCTATACACACCACACCAGTCTATGTGATCATTTTCACCACAATATGGTACCAGATCCTTCATCCAAGGCATGGCCGTGTATTCCCCCTGCTTGTCTGAGAGATGTTGCCCCTCCATTTTGCCCCTCCATTTACCCCAGGCTTATTTGAAACACCAAAATCAATGCACCACTGCCTTTTCTTAGAGGTGCAAAGGTTTGTCATGCGGAAAAACACCTTAGCTGGATGTGATGTTTCATACATCCTGCAACATTTAGATTCAACAGTCTGTTGGCTGACTGCTGGGCCCTGCAGTCAAAACAGTATTTTTATGGATGGATACAACACTAGATGGCACACAGTTCGGGGACAGCCAAGTTGTAGTGACTGTGCATGAGCGTGTGCCCGAGTGTGTATGTGTGTGCGTGTGGGGTGAGGTCATGAATAATGAGGTGTGTATTATCCTGTGATTGATCTGCTTTATGCTTGGCTCCAGGGGAAGACACAGTGAGAGGTCAAACAAGACTGTTCCAAATAGACCTGTCTGAATCAGCCTCAGGGATGCCTAACCAGTTGGACAAGGGCGATACCTTTTTTTTTACGGCAAGTGCCCTTGGTTTACTGTGTCTGAGCTGGACAACCACATATTTCATTCACAGGCCTCAGAAGGTGACAAATGGACAAGCTCCCACACGGTACAGTGCACGCTGTGGTGCTCTTCTGGTCTTATCAGGACCATGCAGCACCTAGTTTGTAACAAACAGTTCTAAAGGTACTATCAGCAAAAAGACGAGAACTGCAGAACTGAGTTGCAGGGAATTAGGTAAACAGTTTGCAGGACATGTTTACCTGTCCATCAAATACATTTTTATTTGCACAGCCTCTTTTTACAGGCATGTCACAGAGGCCATATAACTGCCAACCTGAAACCCTCAATGTCGACAGGGGAACTCCCAGGAAAATCAGAGACAAACTGGAAGACAACTTGGGGGGAGAAATGTATATTAGGATGCCCTCCTCCAGATACAGTTGGTGATAGAGAGATGCAGATCATGGCCTGGAAATAACTATGCAGTAAGAATAGAGATAAAGTAAACAAGCTCGAATTCGCATTAGCTGCAACCTTGTAAGCGCAAGCAGTTTTTGTGGAGCGACTGAGCTACAGAGCTGCTGGTCGCAGCTAAAAACGTGCAAGTGAATGGATGGCGAAACACAGATATTCAGAGTTTTGAATTAATCGAGCATTGGTGTTTTTCAGTATGGGCATGCGTCAGCTACAAAGCTGGCTTGTACAGGATCAGCATAACACCACAAAATGGTCAAGTGGGACGAGAGCTCTGTGTGGTCCATCACCGAGCAGTAGAGACCAAGTCCGGGTCGTCTAGATCTACAAAATGACATTGGATGTCCAGGACCACAGATGGTCAGGAAGGGACCACGAGGTCTGCGTGGTCTATAATAGGAGACCATTTACCATATTCCAGGCATATATAATTGTTTATGTTCCTACCAACATGACATTAGTCCTTTGTCTGGTGAGGTAGAAGAAATCCACATTCTATGCGTGGAAAAAGCACACATTGGTATTTAGGTTTGTGTATTGAGCATGTCCAGCCATGCAGAGACTATTAACATGGCATTAAGAGCTGGGAACATTCATTAATTTAGCTAAATGCCATTCAGTTGACATCATGACAGCTTAGCGACGGTTTGTATGTGTGTATATCTGTGTGTGTCTGTGTGTGTCTGTGTTTGTCTGTGTGTGTCTGTGTGTGCCTGTGTGTGTCTGTGTGTGTCTGTGTGTGTCTGTGTGCGTCTGTGTGCGTCCGTGTACCCCGAGGTGCGTTATTCCATTTTGGGATTTTGACCATGTGAAGAGATAATATCCCTAAATTGTCTTCAGGAATAATTCGGCAACTGTTAGAAGGATAAATGTATTTGACTTTCTCTCCCTGCTCTCTCTGTTTCCATCCCTTGCCGTGGTGTGGTATGATCATATCACAACAATTGGGAAGCAAATCTTACAATGACACCAGCCTTTGTTTTTCCCCCAGATTCAGGCTGTCTGCTGTGGAGCTCGCTGGAATACTAATGAGGGTGCTTAGTGAGTCAGAGTCACTGACCTGAGGTGCAGAGAAAGAGCACAGACCCAGGAGCAGGGAACTGTTCAGCCAGACAGCGCCTGCCACAACCAGACAGGAAATGTCAAACACTATCACCTCAGTCATTGCTTTCCTCCCAACATCTGAGGCTGATCATGCACTAGGCCCACGCCCGATCCCAGTGGTGCTAATGAGAGTGGTTTGGGGTGCACGGGGGCAGAGTCCTTACCAACACACCAATACACACCCTGACACAGGTGGAATGATGCAATACCCCACCTGGTGGAGATCATCTGCGTTTGGCAAACCGGCTCTCCTGTGTGTGTGGGAGTGTGTGTGTGGTGTGTAGGCGAGTCTGTATGTGTGCACCTGCACATGTGCACATGTGTGTGTGTGTGTTATTGTAATGAAGTGTTCAGCCCCAGAAGCGGCCCCCACACCAGGGACAAGTGCTGGAGCCTCCTCAGTGGAGATGGAGGGATGGAACAGCATCTGGAGCTGTGCTGAGATCATATTTTCAGTTTGTCTATTCCCTCTGTCACTCGTTCCTCACTGCATTCTTTTTTATTATAGCCCCACCCCTAGCTTTTTCTCTCTCAGTCTCACTCTTTCTTTCAATCTCTCTCTCTTTCCAATGTCTATGTCCCTTTGTATTTGTCTATGTTTTGTCTATGCATCTCTATCTATCTAGATATCTACTCTCTCGAGCGATCGATATCTGCTCAGTAGCGCTAGATCGTCTAGCGCTATGCATCGATCTCTCTCTCGATCTCGATATCTATCGATCTCTTTCTCTCTCTCTCGCTCTCTCTCTCTCTCTCTATCTCTCTCTCGTCTCTCTGTCTCTCTCTCTCTCTCTCTCTCTCTCTCTCTCTCTCTCTCTCTCTCTCTCTCTCACACACACACACACAGACACATGCACACATGACCACAGCCTGTATTGCATACAACAAAAGACAGGGAGTGACTTCCTGTTGTCCTGTCTGTGTGGTGTCCGCAGCGTCCTGGGCCCCTCGTCTCTGTCTGGGAGCGTGGTCAGTGCGGGACTGGCTGGCGATTAATGCAGCTGCCTTTGAGCACAGCGCCCCAGTCATAAACAAAGCCTTTTCAGTCGCACTGAAATGAGACCCGGGACTTCAGTTGAAAAAGAGATAATAAATCACCAAGGGTTGCAAAATATATCTTCTCTGATTGATTCAGTTTATATACGTGATGATGAGGCAATCTGTTAGATAGAATCCTCTAACTTTTTTGGGCCATGTTTGAACAGTTATATTTTACACTTGATTTTTTACATAATTGGTCATAAATCAACCTTATAATGGTCAATATGTTGTTATTCTGAAAATGATATCATTTTATGCCAATGTGAAACGTTCATTGTTGAAACTCTGTTTTTTTCTCTTTGAGGGTAACGTAACAAGCTGATCTTAACACAACAATATCCCACATTTTAAGGAACTTTAACTATTGTCTCTTACAAAAAGCTCATTTGAATGATCAAAGTGACTTAAGAGGTCTCATCATCCCCACACCAGCGAACTGGGTTTTATGGAAGAGCAACATTGCCATCTATCATCAAAAAAAGCAATAGCAGGCTTTGCGTCAAGCCTCTGGGACAGTTTCAACACCCACTAAGAGAGGCACAGAAAAGGATCAACCTCTCCCATCCATTCAGTCACTATGAACTTGTTTATATTCTTGATCCTGCAGCACACTTGAACAATCTGTCAGTCTCTCACAACACACACACAACCGTTTAGTACCACACCTTCTGTCCTGACTGACAAGCTGGTTGGGAGTCAGAAGTGCAGACGGCTGAACACCCACCTTGGACCAGGCTCATGAAGTGGACGGGGATTTATTCCTGTGGCCTGCACTGAGCACACACTACCGAGGTGGTAGATTTGCATTGGGAAGCTGAGACACTGCCATAAAGTGAAATAATAATACTGCTTGGCTCTGGGACCTGGAGTCCCACTGGTGCCTGGTATGAATCTTATTCAATGTGGACAGGCTAATATGGAGGAAGCGTAGCTCACAGTGGGCACACTCAGTGAGATATTACTAAGGAGCTCATGTAGAATATAGAACACCACCGGTGGTGCAGATAATTACGCAGTTGTCAGTTGCGTGTGTGTTCAGTTGCAGAACACTACAAAATGTGTGCAACACTCCCCCCCCCCATTTTTCTCTGACTCTTTCATTCGCTCATTCGGACATGTACACACTCCGTACACCTGCTGAACACGCTAAGACATACCTAGTCAACACACACACATTGGCATCAGAATCAGAATCAGAACCGTCTGATTCAAACTCATTCAGAGAGAGTTCCGTTTGATGCATGATCCCCGGTCACGCTGTTCTCTTCTGAATCGTAATTCCACATTCAGATCGGTTGATTCGGAGCCGCAGCGGCAAATATTGCCCCTAATTAATCAGAATGATGCATCGATTCTCACTTCCTTCCTCTCTTTCCCTGCAATCTTCTGGGCTCTTGAGGAATACATGTGAAAATAACCCAATCAAGTAAAGGAAAGAGACAATAAACAGAAGCAGGATCATTGGTTAAAAAAAATATCTTTAAAATCGAACTCTTCGTTAATCAAGCTTTCTAGCCCCTCTTTCCAGAAATAACTCGATCTCTATCCCTCTCTTTCTGCCCCATGCACCATCTCTCCCTCGGTCTGTTCTTCTCCCTCTATTCCTCTCTTCATCCTAACAGTCCTTGACAGCTGAAGATGAAATAGACATTTCTATATCAAACACCTACACAAAGAAGAGCTGACCTTTGATCAGCTGAGCGTTTGATGTTGTGACATGAAATTTGCATCAGCGGGGCCGGGGCGTGGATGACACCGCGAGGGGCTAATGCCTGGCCCTGTCAGCCCGCCACAGAGGTCAGGGGCATTCGAGGAAATAACAAGCCCTCTAATCCCACAGCAAGAATCAGCAGCGTATTTGATGTTAGACACACACACATGGGGATGTGGTATTCAGTCAGACAGAGATAACAGGAGTACTGATCCGTGTGGGCTGCAGGGACGACTGTGGGGATGGAGGGGTTGGAAAAACAACTGTATCTCACTAGAAGCGCAGTTACATAGCACGGTTACAAAAATATCAAGACGCGCATTTGAGAAGAAGAAAGACGATGACCTCACGACATGTCGATAATAAAAATGCAAGTAATATAATAAGAACAATATAATAACACAAATCATACTTATATACAGTATACCAAAAAACACCTGCTGTAATTGAATTGTATTGGTTTGTGTTTATGACGTGTTTATCACCCTCCTTAACCCAAAGCATCTCTCACCAGAGGGTCAAGAGATCACCAGGCTGTGGTGGTGAACCTTTAGAGGACGTGTGGCGTGCTCCATCTGAATGGTGGCTATTGATCTCTGGACTAGGGATCAGTAGAACTGAGAGCTGTTTAATTATTCAGTCTGGCACATCATTTTTCATGCCCGCTTCTGTATGATGCCTCCAAAATAAACCTGTCACTCCAACAACCATCTTTCATCTGGCCATCATCTCTCAGGCTCATTAGCTACCTCACAGCCAGGTGGGGGAGGATAGGAAACACGGGCACGCTTGCACACGCACACCCCCCCCTTCTCTCTCTCACACTTTCTCTCGATCTCTCTCGCTCTCTCACACACCCATACATGCACCCACAGGTATACACACATATTAAAACACACAGACACACACACAGTCTGCCACATGGATCATTGTGTGCTGGCCAAACGTTTGATCTAATTGTTGGCAAGATCAATGTTCTTCTCATTGTTTTCTGTATCAATATTTCAGGTACCTTTTAGACAGAAATGCTGTATTGTTTGGGATAGCTATTGCTATTTAGTCTGATAGCTTCGATGTCTATCTAAGACAAGGTCATATGAGAGTGGTGTTGCTTCTGAAGTCATTTGATTCACGTGAGTATCAGTGCGTATGGTTGGCCTGTGTTTGTTGCACTCTGTTTGTGCATTTCCTCTCATTGATCGTGTCCAGTGTGAGAGTACATTTCATCAGTCAAACAGGAAACCCAGGGTGCTTGTTATGCACAAGCTACGAAGAGGTCACTGAGGACTCTCTCACAAGTCCAGTGAAACTTCCTAAACAGCTCTACTGTAGTGCTCTTTATTCATGTTCATTTGGCCATTTCAAAACTATAATGGCATCTCGTCGGCTGGCTAAATAGCTTTTGGCACTTTCAAACAGTAATAATCTTGCTTGTTGACTATTCAAAAACAGCAATCATTTTGTTCCTAGACAGATATTTTTTCGTCAAATCAAAACAAGTAAGAGTTCACCACCAGAGCCCGTCACTTCCCAGAGTGAGAACTCTCTCTGCATATCAACGCTCCTCCAGGCCTTAGACCCTGCGCCGGAGACAAATGTCCAAATATGGTCAGAAGCATTGCATTACCTCACACCATATTTCCTGAGGCCAGTATGAGGTAACTGCTGATTGCAGCGCTGCCTTTTCTGCGACTCAGGGGTTCACGGTTCGGATCAATATTTTTGTCCCCAGTAATTATCTTACCATTAGAGTCATTAATTACACTTTCAAGGCTCATTTCCAATGTGGTTTGCAGAGGCTCAGTTGGAGGGACCCAGAGTGGTTGACACGGGGTAGGGTGTGGGGGAGGATGCAGGGGGGGGAGGTCTGATTCATACGTTGTGTCTGTCTGAGGAAAAAGTCAACCCTTCTGTCATCTGACACTTCTCTGAGAGGGAGAGAAACCAGGTCCGGGCGGCTTCATCAATAAGCTCCTGCAAAGAGACACATTCAGAGACACGCTCACTTCAAACCACTCCTCAGACACCTCTGTGTACAACTTCTCAGTAGACACTGAGGTTGAGTGGTGTGTACTCTGCTGAAATTATTACATGTATTTTGGGGGAATTGATCAAAAAAATATGACTTAAATGAATGCACACTGTCCAAACTCTGTTATAATTCAGTGCAGGTGTTGGAGAGAACGTAGCCGAGAAGGAATATTGACATAACGGTGATAATAAATTCATGGTGATGTCATTAATAGATTAACAGTCAACAGGCTGGCCTGTACTCTGAGCTCAGGGATGACGAATGCACAGTTATCTGTGGTGGTGCTAAGTTTGATCACTGCCCAGCCAACTCATCCATCTGGAGACAGAGCTGAGCTGCCAGCTTGGCTGAGTGACTTTACTCTGCCACAGCTGTCAAGCCCTTACACCCACCACTCTTGCACGTGACAGCTATGACACTACTGTACGACAACACTTGGGCCACACGCAGCACCAAGCTTCCTGCGGAAAGAGGAGTAGAGACTTTTATTCCACTAGGGGGCAGAAACAAGTCAATAGCAGGATTTGGACAAGTCTCCAGAAGATCAAAGACACACTTCTGTACCAACTGTCAACAAAGATCTATGTCAGCCTGTTTCTTCTTAACAATGCTCAAACACAATCTTCAGTGAGTGTTATTTTCCAGATGTGACTAATGTTTTTTATATTCAAATTGTGGCGCACTGATGCCATCTGCTGCCCAAAGTGGCCAAAGGTATCATGATCGACAATCTGATGAGTGCTATACTGCAGATGTGGACCCGTGTCTAATGGTGTTTATATGCCTATTAAGTCATGAGGTTTGCCTTGGAGATACATGTCAATGCTGTGTAGTAATGTTTGTTCAAATGCTATGGGTAAGCCCGTTCTATTTTCAATGTTCGAAATTAGTAACATGTGTCAGTCTGTCTGTGCAAGTAATTGTAAGCAGAACATGAAATGAAAAACTTTCACCCAGTTTTGGTCTACATATGGATGCACTCTAAAACCATGTAGAGAGCGCGAGAGAGAGAGAGAGAGAGAGAGGAGAGGAGAGAGAGAGAGGAGAGAGAGAGAGAGAGAGAGAGAGAGAGAGAGAGAGAGACAGAGAGACCCATTTAACTGCTGACACATCATAAGTGATTTGGTCTGTAACAAACAACTCGGAAGGAGTTAGAGATATAGACAGAGTTAGAGATATAGACAGAGGGAGGAGGGAGGGAGGGAGGGAGGGAGGGGAAGGGTTGCACCCTGAGTCACTGTGCAGCTGTGACATGGCCCAGGCTAACACAGAGCAGAGTTTCATGCCTCACCTGCAGAGAACTGAACTAGGAAACAGGGGTCTAGTAAAGAGACTGGGACCAAATGATTTTCTCCTCTTTTACTGCGACTGTTCCCAACACAAACCTGCCTTTAGGGTGTGCAACACAGCATTATACAGGACCATATGGTAGAAGTCAAACTCTCTGACCATGACAACAGAAAACAGATGGGTCTCTGTCTGCCTGCAGTACACGTAGGTATCTTCAATACACATTAACATCATAGAAATACATTCACACTTTAAAAAAATTATCAGATGTTGTTTACACTTCTTTAGAAAGCTACAGTTTGATCATTTTGATAATTGATAATTTGATAAGGATTTACTGAATTGAGCTGATCAAAAATTACATATGTAGAAAACAATTGTATTCTGTGTTTAAGGCCCAGTTTCCCTGACATGGTATAAGCTTAGTCTTTTTCAGTAGAGATCTTAATTTAATTTTTCACTTACTTTAGGAATAAAACCATTTCTGTGAAACTGGACGTAATTGTTTGTAGGTGCTTCGACGTTCCCCAAAGCTAGTGTTTTCACAGGGCCCACAAGGGGGCAAACTGTCTCCATTCATACATGTAATAAACTGTGCTGTGTTCGAATAGGAATTAATTAAAATTAGCAAAAACCCCTTTGCCTTCTGAAGTTTCTCAAACGTTACCATAAACCTAAACCGCCTTCTTTCTTTAAAAAAAAATCACCGACTGTGACAAAGGAAGTGGACAGTCATTCATGTTCATTGTGCTTTCATGTCAGAGGATGTCAGGAAGCGATCTCAGAACGATTTGAGACAGAGTGGGTGGGGGTTAGGACCCCTGTAGAGGCTCAATTTGACGTTGAAGATGAGACGGGAAGCAGGTGTCACCCATGACCTTCAGCGCTAAGAACAACTGGCTTTACAATAGTTTATCGTGCACTCTTACCGGCTGTATACCCCATTATGGTTGTGGTTGACCGCTAAAGAGGCTACTTTTACGTTTACTTTTAAAAAAAAGAGAGTACTGCAAAAAAAGACAACCCCCCTTACATGCTTGTCATCGCAGATTATTCCCATTATCTAAATAAGTGGGATACTGTGCTAAACAACAACTCGACATCATAGCGGTAGCCTACATCCCTCCATAGTTCACCTCGCATTCACCTTAACCTCGAAAGGTCACCAGTCAGTCCACTCAGACAAGGCAATAACCTCTAAATCCGGACGGTAGGATTATGTGTAGTTGGAGACGATTGGGAAGTCTGCAGCGTGATCTAAAGCCCAGGCTGCAGTGTCGTATCCTTACCGCGTCTGTCAGCGCCCGCTCGTATCAGTCTCTCGCTCTTACCGCTGTTTTCTTCATAAGAAAAAGATTATTCTTCAGATTATCGTGGTTTCAATAAAGTAGGCTACTTACTTTAAACCAGTAATTGAGAAAAGTTTGATGCCTTGTCTTGGTAAAAAATATCAAATGAGCCAGTCAATCAGCTAGAGTGCTGATGTTTGATGTGAAGTAAAGGCTATGGTCTAGCCTACTTGAACACTTTGCACAATAGCACAATAACATAAATATTTAGTGGTGTAGTAATTCTACTCAGAACATTGCCCATTATAGTGTAACAGTCCAAGTCAGTCATGTTCCTATGGGTGTAAGGACTAAACACAGTTGGAAAATAATGATTATCTCCTGGCTGGTTGTGTTGTTGTGGAATGAGGAACAGCACACAGATGCCTCAGAACAGATGAAAACCAATATCCATGTACTGCCTCTGCCACTTGTGTGTCCCCGCCACTTAACTTATGGATAATGGCTTCCACCAGAGCTGGAACTACCACACATCCTCCCCTGTATTTAGAATCCTATAACCTTCCTCTTCACACCACCGAGCTCCGCCCTATTCCTCACCCTTCTAATGATGCCGTAATCATGTGATCAATGATTTAGGAGGTAACACACTGAATGTGACTTAGGGGTCTGATGCAAGATTGTGTAATTGTGTGTGTGTGTGTGTGTGTGTGCGCACGTGTGTATGTGTGTGTCAAACAGTGTCATGTTGCCAGGCTCTGTGCTGACACAGCGCTGAGAGCTACAGGTTGCACCTGGTGTGTGAGAGGAGTTCACCAGCTGCTGACGCTCCAATGTCAGAGGCAGGACACACACACACACACACACACATGCACTGCATACTTATGCATCTTATACATTTGTGCACACACACACACACCCTCACACACACATGTGTTCTCCGTGATGATAGTTTGCCATCCAGAATGCATGAACAGAAAATTCTCGATACACAACTGTAACAAAGCACAAGGCTGAAAACGGAGATGTGATCTCAGTGCTCATGAGGGACTTTGGGAGAGCCTGTTCTGCAGCTGAACTGACTCGTAAAAAGATGCATTTGGAATGTCTCAAGTGTGAAATGTGTTTTGCATATACTGTTGCCCGGGGGGAGTTCATACAAACTGTAGATTGGAAAAACACACACTGAGACTTCAGTTAAATATCTGGATCTACTTTGTTTCCGAACTCGGGCCAGTGTCAGATTGGCACACTTTTACAATCACAGTGAAATGATCCACAATGCCGTTGTGCTGCCTAACTTGGTCATGTTGCTCTAGTTGTTTATTTAGTCCCGAGCCAGAAGTGCACACTCTGAGCTTCTGATATCACTGCAGGGGACACATCATTCTGACCCGTTTAAACAAGGTCCAGAGATGAAAGAACCCACAACCTTATAAGTCCCGCAACACAATGAAGTGTGAAAGAAAAAAGACACTTGACATTTCATTCAGATTAAATGTATACGCCGCAAAGAGAGGAAAAAAGGTCAGATATTGTTCAATTTAGAGATAAGAAGTAAAAAGTTGTGAGTTGGCGCAGGTTCTGTCGCTGTATTGTGGCCCCCGGGTTGATGAAAGGTGACGCCTGTATACCGCTATCACTCCTGGCCAATAGAAGCTATCTAATCAGCTTTCAGAGAGTTCCGAGAGACTGGAGGTGAAGGTTTATAGACGCCAGAAATTCAACAGTTGAGACTACAGGCTTCCTGCTCCGAGGATGAAAAGGGAGAGTAGATTAAAGAAAGCATTCAAAGCATTATTTGATTGTCACTGATGTAAAGAATAATTTTCTTTGTTTGTTCATTAGGTCTTATGATATTTGTTAGTTGTGTGTGTGTGTGTGTGGGGGGGGTTATAAGAAGTATAAGGGTGAGAAGCAAGGAAACCATCATACTCCTTCTGAGATAGACAAGCTCCTGTTATCCTTTCTCTGCCCCCCTCCCTCCCCCTGCTCCATAGCTCATCCACCACCCCTCCCCCTCCCCTCCCCCTCCCCCACCCCTCCACCCTCCCCCCCTCCCCCCCCCCTCTCCTCCTCAGAGTGGGGGCTCATAATTGGACCTTTGTGCAGTGTGTGAATTCTCCGCCTGCACACACACTTTCCCAAACTGTGTCCGACCACCAAACAGATGGGGTCTGTGTGCGTGGTGGACACACACTCTCTCACCCTAAGTCTGCATGACATGTCACACACTCTCACACACATTCTCTAGGACATGTCACACAGCCATTCCAGACCCCACTCATGGCTCATTCATGAAATGTGCACAATGACTAGAAAAGATCTTGCGGACCCCCCAAAAATGTTTTTGTACCACTTCTGTTTAAAGTCACCCTGGAAGAATGCATTATTTTTGGAAGAAAAACCAAATAAAGAAAACCAATGGTGAATAGGCTATTGTTTGTATTTATCTAGTGTTCACATTATTGAGTTTGAAAATGGACATGTCTCTTTCAGAAACAACGTTGCCAAGGTAACCAGAGTGTGTTTGTGCAAGTTCTGTGGGCTTTGCAGTTGTAGCGTCTCCTCTATTGGGGTGAATGTACAGTTAAGGGTCACAGAAAGGAAAGCTTTACCCCCCACCACTAACCCTACCCACCACCTCGTTCTAATTCCCTCTCCTATGTGTGTAATCGCTGTCAATCAGTTTCTTTCAATCTTTCACTTATATTCCCTCACTCCCCTTTCTGTCTGCCAAGTCTCACAACCTCTACTTTCACCCAATCTCTAATTCTCTTTCTCTTTCTTTCTCTTGCCTTCTCTCTCTCTCTCTCGCTCTCTCTCTCTCTCTCTCTCTCTCTCTCTCTCTCTCTCTCTCTTTCTTTCTCTCTCTCTCTCTCTCTGCCTGTCAGGTAGGTCTGAATGAAAAGTAGAGTGTTGTGGGGTTCTATTATTCTAGAAGTTTCCAACTTGTTTGCTTTTCAGCCCTGCTTCATTCTGACAGTCTCGTCCATGATCAGATATCCTCCTAGGGATCCAAATCTACTGACGGTGGTATTTCTGTTTCACATGATCAGAGATGCAGGCAAAAAGATCTCCTGGTTATTCAGGAATAATGAGATCTATTTGTATTGTGCCTTGTCTTTGTGTGCATTCAGTTTATTTATTTTATTGTATTTTTTTTATCATGACATACTGTACAGGAGACAGCTTTCATAGTTTTGGGGAATTGTGTTTCAGAGTAAGGCAAAAAAGTCAGGGTGTTCACTCTTCAAAGCCAACAGGATGATGGATCCTGACAGGCATTTCCTTCAAATCAGTAGCCATGCCTTACCCATGGTATGTGGCTGGAACATCTGTTGCTGATGGTTCTACCAACAGGTGCTGTGAAATGGCACAATCTCGTGAGAACGCAGAGACTGTCTGGAGCTGGCAAGGCCAGGTGCGCCGCACAGCCGGGTCCAGCTTTGGGGAATCCGAGCGTTAATCCAAGCAGAACCATGAAGACCAGAACACAGAGGTTCAGATCTCCCTTATCCACAGTTTACCCATCAGGGGTTTTGTCCTGCCCGCTTGACCTAATCGACCTCTGCCCGTGACCTTATCGTTCCCTCGGATCAGCTGACTGATAACACACTGGCCACACAACACGGCTACAGATGTGATGTTCTTAATGAGCGAAGGGGAAAATGTCTTCTTCATACCCATTGAAGACACAGGAAATGTGTTAAAGCTGTACATCTGTATTCTCACTCGTGCAAGAGCAATGTCAATGTAGGAACAGCAAGGGGTGTCTCGTTTGACTTAGCTAGACAGTCTGTATAATAGGGAAATGTACAGGGAAAGCCATTCAAGGGAAAAATAACTGAAGCGACACTTCACCCAGAAATGTTTGTTTTTCCCGTTTTGGCTGTATTGACATAGCTGTTCCCTCGTTCCGGCCTGTTCTGTCCTTTCACAAACACACCCAGGTGCATGTTGGGAGCACAAGAGCTAACCAACCGTGTTTCTGCAAGTCTTCACCACGGCAACAGGCCCAGTGGACCTGATTTTCAGCAGTGTTCCCCGAGGGAGTGGCAGGGCAGAGACCTAACCATGGGAGGAAGGTGTGTGTGTGTGTGTTTTGACGAATGGCTATATTGTACTTGTTGAAGTATGAAAAGATTGACTTGTGAAGAAACCAGATTTGTTTGGAGAAGGCATACTGACCAGGCGAGAGTTTCCCCAGCTGCAGCACATTTTCACAGAACTCATTTTCACAGAACACGAAAATCAGTTGTTTCTGCAAACTTGGAACAGTGACATGCTGAGCGAATCCTCTTTGTTAATTTGAAGCCAGAATTGTGGTGTGATATTTCACGGAGAGTGGAGAACAGCTGTTGGTTGCTGCTTGAAGAGTTCAGCTGGTCAGGCTGTTTGCTCCTCACCCACCGCCCTGAATCAGCCTGATTCTCACAGTAACTGACTTCTACTGTAGGGGGGGATCGGATGGCTGAGCGGTTAGGAAATCGGGCTATTAATCAGAAGGTTGTGGGTTCGATTCACGGCCGTGCCAAATTACGTTGTGTCCTTGGCGCGGCACTTCACCCTACCTACCTCGGGGGAATGTACCCGTACTTATTGTAAGATAAGAGCGTGTGCTAAATGTAAATGTACTGTAGTAGGTATACAGTCGACTTATTTACCGTCCTTTTATTTATAGATATGATTGCTCTCTAAAGATTTGAACCTGAGCTCTGTTAATGCGACACTTTAACGGAGGGGAGAGAAGCAGAGTTTGAGGGTGGGGTGGAAGATGGGGGAGGGAGGTAAAGAGAGGGGGGTGGCTGTCCCCCTGGAGGGTGAGGTACATGCCGGGATGAGCACTGCTCGTCCTCTGTGGAACTGAAAGACAACCAGCCCCAGCCGCCTCTCCTTATCAGATCAGGCATCCACTCACTCCAATTTGCAATTCTAATGAAAATCAGACACCTGCACTGCCAACCATAGACTCTCTGAGGATCTCTGCAACAACAACAGAAAAAGAAGGGGGGAGGGGTGTGTGTGGGGGGGGGAGGATGGGGGAAGAGAGCCCCTATCAGAAGAGGAGTATTGGGTTGCGGTTGGCTCGGTAGATTGGATTGTCAGATGGCCCAGGGAGAAGAAGAAAGAGTCTCTTTCATTCAGGGGCGCTGTGACAGAGGTCTTCTCACATGGTGAAAGAATTAGGAGATGATGTTGGCTGTTAGGACGTCCGGCGGACCTGATCACCCCCACGGGAGGTCCGACTTTAGGATGATTCTAGCCCCCCCGCACCCGCCCCCACCCCCTTCATGTCCCTTTAGCTACCTGCTTTTAGCAGGCTCCCATGCAGTCTTGACATATAGCATATGACATATTACATTCACACATACTGATGTGGGTAATAGACATCCACACATCACATCCCAGCAAATGGAACACCGTGTGCAATCCGAAAGACTAAACCAATTCAACTTTTCTAAAGTCCGTATCACAGAATCTACACCTCCGTGGTACGAGGTATCGGAACCAAAGGTTGAGCGTATCACACAACTATGCCAAAGAGAGGGAAAGGAGGAGAAGAAGGAAGAGGAGGTCAACATGATCCTATCAGTCCATTACAGAGACCCCTGTGGACAAAAGCAGCCTCTCTCTCTTTCATGGTGGCCTAGATGTGGCCCTGGGTCGCTGTGCTTGCTGGGACAATGCTGAGTCAGTTCTCTTAGATGCACGTACGGGCACCTGGACAAAGAGGCCTTGGTGCAGGTGTCAGGAGATGCCACTCGACCTCACAGGCCCTAGCGTGGCTTTCAAGCCACAATCACCAGTGCCGAGGCCCAGTCCTTTCCCTCACCTCTTACTGCAGGTGGATGGAGGCCCCATGACACGGTACTGGGTCAAGGTTTTGGTCCTTCGAGTTGAAACATGTAATTTATTAACGGTAAAGAGGTCAGATTTAGCTTGAAACTGTGAGTTGAATGGGAAATCCTGGAAAGCCAATCAAATCAGAGTCCTAACTTTCAAACTCCTCGACTCCACCCCCACATCTTAGCCCCGCCCACGACACCTCGCCTGTTTTTTCAGGGACAGAAAGAAATGTGTCTGCCACGTGTGGTCCTAGTGAGGAAGAAAGAAAAAAAAACACACACCTGTTTCTTCCACCCCCACCCCCCCCCAGTCCCCCTACCCACCAGTAACCCACCCTCTGTTCCCAGCAGCCCCTGGGGCAGGAGAGCAGCGGGTGTCAGGCGCTGATCCTGACGGGCAAGGACAGTGGTATTGTCACCCGTTTAGGGGGTGTCAGGAACACGTGGCTTACCCCTTAGCGCTCCGGAGGAGGCATGGCCAGGGGCACGGAGGCAGGCCGCAGGCTAGGGCGGCAGGTGGTGTGACGGATGTCCCCCGCACTGCCAAAGTAAACAAAGAGAGGCGAGGTGGTTCTGGGGCAGGGCGGGGCGGGGTGAGCAGAAAATACTAGCTCGGGCATGGGGAAATGAGTGTGCCACGGCCCTGTCCTTTAGAGAGAGAGGGGGAGAGAGAGAGAGAGAGAGAGAGAGGGAGGGAGAGAGAGAGAGAGAGGTGCAACTGCACAGGGTCACATGCTGCTGAATCATGCCTTGCCTGACAGAGAGCTGATTGAGTGAAGCAGTTACTTGAAGGAATCACAACAAGACTAACCAGAAAGTGAAGTTTTATCTGATTCATTTACAGGCCGTCTGGGAAAGATAGTGAGAAAGATAGAGACAAGACCAGATTTGATCAACGTCCCTCAAAATGACTATGCCTTCGATGACTTCAGAAGTTAACTTCAGGAACGGGACGGAAATGTAAACGGGGTCGGGTTTCACCTGGCCCACGTCCTCTAACAGCCCACCCAATCACCAAGACATGAACACTAGACAGAACATGTGCACAGGAAGCTGGAGGTATTATGGTTACACAACAGTAACTAGATCTGCCTTGTTCGCTAACCTTGGGTCCTTGTCCGGACCTCACCCCCAGCACCATTATGAGGGTGACGAAAGAAGGGCACAAAGAATGCGTGAGCCTCAACCTGTTCTGCACCCCATGCCAGTGGGTCCACGGGAGATCAGAATACGCTGGTCGCACGCGGACGCAAGGTGGTGAGAAGGTTGCGGAGAGGTTGCGGAGAGGTTGCTGGACGGTTGCGGGGGAGTTACCGAGTTAGCGAAGGGTCCGAGGCACATCTGGTAAAGACTTTAAGGCTGTGGTGGTGACGGCAAGCGGGCGGAATGAGGGCCGGGGTGGCTGGGAGGGGAGTGCGAGCGCATGTCCAGCAAGAGGTCGGCTGTTTGTCTGTGGTTTTGATTAGGCAGGTCCAGTGGCCCAGTGCGTCTGTCTGTAACCATGTCAGTAAAATCTGTCTCTAGTTGCGAGGCTCATCATGGGGATCCAAGATGCATAGGGGGAATCAATCTGATCACGATGGAGGTATAACTGCTTGTCTGCTATTGGCCAGCTGCTGTTGCTGGGCTGCTGTCATGGGGGGGGAAACAGGAATGAGAATCGCAGGTGCCGACACCACTTCCTGCTCCCCAGACCTGGCCTCATGTGAGCTGTGCACCACTGGGAGATCCCAGGAGCCCTCAGCCTTCAGCCCAGCCAAAGCTATAAAGACCCTTTTCTCTTTTTCTCTTTTTCTCTCCGTCTGGGTCTGGCTTCTCTCTGTTTCCCTCTCTCCCTCTCCTCATCTTTCTTTTGCTTTCTCGATCCTAAGCCATGTCCCTCTCTATCTCTCTCCCTCTTTCTATATTCTGCTCTCTCTCTCTCTCTCCCCATCATTCAGTCACTCCCTTCCTCTCTCTGTCTTGAGGGTATTATAATCTATCCAAACACTTGCCAGGCCCATAGGGGAGTGAGCCAGCAGCACTTCAGCAGTAAACCTGAGCCATCGCTGCGTCCCTGATTCCCCGTCCTGGAATGTCGGCAAGAAGGTCGGAGGTCACTGGGAAGCATGCCTTGGCAGGGACAGAGGGACATAGCCACCTGGTCATCTGTGTTAATTATAAATGAGGCGACCGCGAGGGGAAGATGAGCTGGACAGCTGTCTCTCTGGATCCCTCCTCCACCCCAACCCCGCCACCCACCCACACACCCCCCCCACCCACCACCACCCTCCGCCCTCGTCCCGGGCCTCCCCCTCCCCTCGCCTGATCACAGCCCATAAGCACTCCGGATCCCAGGGGCCCTCCATGGCTGAAAAGTCATCTGCTGCAGCCAGGTGGAACTGGGGAAAAGTTCACCGGAGCTGAAGCCAAGCTCCCCTCGAGCAGGGGAGCTTCCCACTCTCATAAAGGAGTATGTTTCTGGGATTCCTGTTTTACCTTTACTCTCTGCTGGTCACATACCGACACTGAGGAAACAGAGCGAGACTGTGGACAACAAAGAAACCCTGCTTGGTTAAGTAATCAGACATGTTTGATTGCGTTTGGAAATGGAGAAGGTGGCGAGGCACACTTGAGACAGGAACTCCGTATGAACTCTCATCAAAAAGGAACATCTATTTTCGTGTCAATCTCTGTCCCCATAAAGATGAATTGCCCCCATTGCGGAAGGCTGGATATTTCAGTCCCTAGCATACAGTATAGCCAGCGATCAGTAAACAACCTCTCAACGTGTGTTTAACTGGCCTGGTTCTGCGTTCAAATAGCAATTTGTCACCACCTCCCCTGAGCTGTCCCCAAGGGGCACTGAGCTAATAGGAGGCGTTCAGTTTAATTGTGAAATAAGTGCTTCTCCCTGTGCAAGCAGCAATCTGAAACCCCATAGGTAGAGCAGGCAGGCTGGCAGACAAACAGGCAAGCAAACAGGCTGACAAGCTCACAGATGTGGATCTTTGTAGAAGAGAGAAGATGCAAATGTAGTCTGCTCTCCTCCCCCGGCATCCCACATGAGCAGAACGCAAATTAAAGAGAGAGAGAGAGAGAGAGAGGGAGGGATGTAGGGAGGGAGGGAGGATGGAGATGGAGAGATGAGGGAGAGCGGGTAGGGAGGTATGCGACTAGGTGTCAGTATGGGGGATGGTCTTGCGATCGTTCTATCTTTCTCTTTCTATGATCTCTCTCTCTTCTCTCTCTCTCTCGCTCGCTCTCTCTCTCTCCTCTCTCTTCTCTCTCCTCTCTCTCTCTCTCTCCCCTCCTCTCTCTCTTCTCTCTCTCTCTCTTCTCTCTCTCTCTCGCTCTCTCTCTCTTTCTCTTCTTTCTCGTTCTTTCTTTTCTTCTTCTTTGTCTTTCTTGTCTTTTTCCCTTCTTTCTTCTCCACTTTTTCTCTCTCTCCCGCCCATCTGTCCCGTGAGTGAGCAACACGAGGAAGTACGACAGAGGAATCAGAACTGATGAGTGGGCAGACTGGTTTACAGCACACAGCAGGTGATTCAATCTGAAGACTGACATTATTATGAATTTGCATGTTCTACAGAGACATATTTCACATCCACTCTACACTGTCATTTGATACACAGGATCAAGTGTTGCCACATCTCTGCTTTATGAGGTGTTCAGCAGAGGAGCTGCGTTCACATTCAGACATGTTTCCTTCCTCATAAAAGTATGCTGCAGCTTTAACAAATATTTTCAATACAATATTCAGATTTGGTCATTTTCAGCAGTGTAAGATTGGCCTGTTCTTGGGTATTGCCCGTTACTGCTGACAGTGTTGAAACGGGCAGGTATGAAAGGACAGTACTGTATGTGAGTCCCTGGGAAAGCCATCTCTGTAAAGTGGAGGAGTAATCCCTTGCAGAGAAGAGGGCTGTCTTTTCACTTAGGAAACAGAAGAATCCCAGCCCCAGGCTCAATGTCTCCCTGGGCACCTATATCTGAGATAGCAGAGGCAGCACAAGGGCCGTGTTTGAAATAAACACAGAGAAATGTCCACGGGGCTCCATAAGGCTGATCCAGGCTTGGACCCTCTCAGGGTATCATAACAGCACCAACTCTGTACTGTGAAGCTCAGATGTCTGAGAGCCTGTGGGGGAGCTTGTTTGTGAGTGTGTTTAGAAGGACTACTTGCCTGCATCCTTTTTAACTGCAGTCTCATGTTCACACGTAACATTTAATATTAAGCCTTTGGGTAGGTAGAAACCTTGATGAATGGGGGTTAAATCAGGATTTTGGTTTATTTTATAAGACTCCATCATGCGCTGAGCTATTGATATCAGTCTAATACTCCGGATTCGGTTTGTGAGGAGATCAGGACACTTCTCTCTAACATGTCCTGTCAGGAGGAACAAGGGAACGTTGATCTGCACATCTTCCTAACTCAGCCCACACACACACACAGGTCAATCTGAAATGTATCATCAACACTGACCATTCTCCTCGCACACGTCTGCCTTTGACAAACTGCAATGTCACCTGTCATTCAAGACGACCATTAGGCCAACCTGTCCCCTGAGAGATGTGATTAGGCCAACCGGCCAGCGTTTCGCTCCAGAGGAGAATGAAACACACTGCTGTGGCTCGTGTCCTCTGCTTCTCATGGTTGAAACCCCCTGTCAACGGACAAGAGTTTGCCCAGATCCTGAGAGAGAGAACGAGGGCAATATTGTTACTGTAGACCCCACATGCTGCCTAGACACAGGAAGGGGTGCTGTATCGCTAAGTGACTGTTTATATTGCTTGTGCTATGCTGTTGTGATTCATGCTGACACGCACTTCTACACTTGGACCGATGATTTGCCCCCCTCTTGATGAAGACTGTAGTCTAACCGTGGCTCAGTAGGGCGGGACTGTTCACCGGCCTGTCTCAGTTCATCCACAGCCAAAACAAAACCAAAACTGCAGATCAGGTGGAAGTTGAGAACAGCAGTTGCTGGGGGGGGATGTGGGAGGGGAGTCGGGTGGGGCACGGGCCAACTGTCCAGCTCCCGGAGAGAAGGTGGAGGGGATCAGGTAGGGGGGTGTTGGATCGGGGATCAGGTGGTGTTTGGCTTGGGTCTGAGGAAGTATCATATGTGACACCTTCATGCGAGAAGGTTAGTCTGGGCGGAACCAGCCACATGGTCCAGGCCGCAGGAAACGCTGACGGACACACACACCCGAATACGCACACGCACGCAGACACACACAGTGTGCTGAGATTGACTTACAAGCGTAGGCGAACACAAACAGCAGTTTTAAACAGCTTGGTGTAGGCTATAAGGAGTCCACCCAAACAGAGTTTAGCAGTCCACCTCAGTTCCAAGGCACTCAGGGACCATGGCTTTACTGTAACTGTGCACCACTCAGACCTGCCGTCATTCACTGTCTCAGCAACTCAGAAACAGATCGTATTCCAGACCTTTGCACGGAGATCGTGCCGTACAGTACCTGATTCTGGGATATTGTTCTGAGATTTTTAGTGTTCCGTTCCCAGTCACGGGTAATGTTATTTACAGAGCTAGCAGGAAGCCCCCTCTGGAAGAGTGTCCAATTGGTACGCAGGCTGTTGATTGACACCCTGGTGAGATGTGATCACAGATATCCCTCCCTCTCTATTCCACCTGGACCCAGCAGGATGACTGACAAGGCTGGGCTTAATAATTCATCTGGTCCTGGGTGTCTGAAGGTCAGAAGATGATCTGCTTGGGCGGCCCTCAGCGCAGGGGAGAGGTGGCACTGTCATCAAATATTTATTTACTGGCTGTACTCCAAATACACTCTCAAAATCGCATAAACACATCCCAACACTCCTCACTCAACAACTCCCGGGACTATAAGTGTCCGAGTTCCTTGTGTTTATGTGTGTGTGTGTGTGTGTATGTGCTACAGTGTTGTTTTTTTGTAATATAAGGATAATGAGCTACGTATGATTGGCAAACAATTTCTGTAGATTTACGGTATGTGTAATCCATATTTTTTTTAATTATAATTTGTAACTAAAGACTGAACATTGTATTGTTGGACTGAAACATCTGTAAGATTGCTCGTCCTCTCAGGTTCAACAAACGATCTGCCAGTAGCAGGTAGTGAGAAGGAACAGCGTAACCTCGTGTACTTCTGCTCCTTCCTGCTTTTCCTGGCTCCCACAGCAGCTTGATAAACAAAGACACACACACACACACACACACACACACACACACACACACACATGTTGCTTCATCTCGCAGGTGCTGTGGTTGTTTGATGTTACTTTTGGCAGGCCCGTGGGTACATCTTGACACCAGGGTTTCGGTGTGTCTGTGCAACAGTGACGTGAGATGTGACTTCCTCTGTAAGGTATGCTGCAGATCAGGCTAAGTGGTGCAAAGGAAGGGCTT
The DNA here is from genome assembly GCA_903064625.1 of Mallotus villosus. Classification (NCBI taxonomy): domain Eukaryota; kingdom Metazoa; phylum Chordata; class Actinopteri; order Osmeriformes; family Salangidae; genus Mallotus; species Mallotus villosus. The sequence goes on from CAEFZP010003311.1 coordinate 243,480, forward strand.
GGTGGAAAAGCTGGTGACCATAGCCAAGCTATCCAAAGGCATTATGGTCGTGTCATTCAGCTTTTGCTTGGTTTTACAGATGCTGTTATATCATGTGTCCAGGTGGGCTCAAGGCTTTGGGAGGCCCTGTGTCAGGTCTGTGGGGGTCCACAGCAGGTCGAGAGCGTGCTGAGAACACTAATTTAAACTAATTTACTGAAAAAGAATACTTGTACGTGGCTCAGACTAGTGTATTTATATTGTGTGTGTGTATGTGTGTGTGTGTGTGTGTGTGTGTTCCAGGGTAAATGGATAAAACATGTCTGTCGTGTGTTTCATTACTCAGCACAAAGATTAGGGAGCTTATAAATCATCTTTGAGCATTTTAACAATCGTATTTCAGGGAGGGAGGAAACGAAGGGGGGAGGCGATGTTTGGTTTGTGTGGTGTCACCAACGTGTCCTCTGTCATTATTGTGTATCAACGCCGCCTGGGAGATTTATGATTGGCTCGTGTTTGATTGGAACACGCAGCACCTTAAAGAGGATGTGCTGTTTACGATGACACGGCTGGTCGGGCTCCATTCCATGGATGTGGCTGTGGGTCGGCCCTGCACTAGATGTCCTTCGACTAGCTGCATCTCCACCCTCTAACCTCACAGAGCGTAGGCCAGCCTTACTGTGAGGACTGTACTTTCTATCATCCATGCATTTAAACATGTGTATGATTGGAGAAAGAACTGGGCAATGGGTAAACATCAAGTTCAGTCGTTGTTGTTTCTGTGAAATATTGCAAAGGCAATCAAAGAACTCCCTCTTGTCAAATTTGGCTTCACTTAGCCTAAATCATTTGGGACAGCAAACCCATCAAAGTGTATATTTACTTTTAACTATGACAATATTCCAAGTGGTTTGTTAAGCCAACGAAGTTCAAATGAGTCTTGGCTTGTTGTTTCATTTATGTTGGCCTTGTTTGCCTCTGTGAGTGCGTGTTTAGATGTATGTGAACGTTGTGATGTAAAAAAAAACTCATCCAAAAAGTATCTGAACAGAATATAATAAATGCCTTGGTATTGTTTGAGGAAGAGAACCCAACATCTCCCCTTCAAGTGGAGCTCCAGAGATGGAGCCACAGGTGTTAAACAGCTAAGCACTTTAGCTGCTCGGGGAAAGATGTTATTGAACCGGAGAGACTTCACAAACACCCTGGCTCTGCAGGGCGACTCACACTAAGGTCAGAGGTCATTCCCTGCCGCGATGGAAGCTATTTGTTTTGTTGTCAGAGCTCAACAGGTGAGCCAGGGGCGGGGAAAGACCTCTCAAAACATATCACCCCACAAAAAAATAGCACCCGGCTCAATGTCAGGAATTCCTACCACACACCGCCACTCACTCACCACACACGTCACAACATCCAGTGTTTACCTTCTTCATCGAACATTCACAGAATTCTGTTTGCTTAGAAGCTTTGTGTTGAAAAACTGTTCCAAAGCCAAAAAAAAGAAAAAAATCGAAAAGAAAAGAAAGACCAGCCATCGCCACCGTTATATAGGCCAGTGTTTGTTGTTGTTACAATGTCGTAGGGTCAGATTTGTTCTGTGTGGAAGAGACACCAGAACTGCACCTGTTCAGTGGGAGCCTGAGGCTAGCTGAGCTGAGCTGCCCTGTGGGCTGGTCTGTAGTAGTCCTTCGAACCAACATGTCCACACACACACATTCCTTCCGTTCTTACTCCATTGTGTTGGCTTGTTGGTCAAGGCAGCCATGTTCTATAGAACATCACAGCTCATTGTGAGGGTTTGAGTAAACACACTAACTGGAAAATCAGGGCTCATTCATCATTGTCTACAACTGCTTTTCAAATTTGGCAGAATGATTTGACTTGGTTGATTAATGTTACATTATTTGTGGCATCTGGAAAGTTGTTTAAAATAGCAACAGTTCTGTCAATGCTTTATGGATATGGCCACACTACTACATGTGGCCAAACTAAGCCCTTGTTTCTAGAGGGCCTATAAATCCAATTAACAAGTGATTTTCATCACGCCACATTAAGGAAATGAACACGGAGCATTTAACTAAATCAAAGTTGTGAAAACGTGGGAGGGCATGGTACAGCATGTGTTGGGTGCAGGGGAGAGTGTGAAAGGAGTGTGTGTGGAGTGTGAAAGGAGTGTGTGTGGAGTGTGTGGGGAATGTGTGAACATTTACAGATGAAGGATCATAAACGGGGACCCCCTATTCAATTTTCCATCACACCACAGAAACACACGCACACAAACAGATGTCTGATGTTGTCCTGTCTCGATAAACTCTGCAATAGAGATAATTGTGGTTAAATGCAGCCGTTTAAGGATAAATGAGTAATTGATGGCTTATTTCCCATCTGTCTGGGTAGCGCATAGCGTTGCAGCTGAGACTGCTGAATGGGCAATTGTGTTCTGACAGCTTACCTCTGTATCAGAGGCCCTGTTTATGTCAACCATAATGAGGATGTAATATCAAACATTACGAGCTTATCCAACTGAGTTATATTCATTATTCATTTGGGAGCAACACAAAAAGGAGGTCATTTTTTATTTTAAGTTTTATTTAAATGAAAAAAAGAAAGGGAAGTCAGATGGCTGAGCGGTTAGGGAATCGGGCTATTAATCAGAAGGTTGCCGGTTTAATTCCCGGCCGTGCGAAATGACGTTGTGTCCTTGGGCAAGGCACTTCACCCTACTTGCCTCGGGGGAATGTCTCTGTACTTACTGTAAGTCGCTCTGGATAAGAGCATCTGCTAAATGACTAAATGTAAGGTTTGCAGGTTGATTGAAACCATCCCATGTAGACCAGTTGCTCGGGGATTGAACAGTCCACTTAGGCCCTGTACCCCTGATAACATCATGGACTTAAATTGCCTCTGAAACTTTAAAGCATTATGCATATCTCACATTATGAATGCAGTTGACCTCTGACCTTATACGTCATGGTAGGGCTTGGGTTTGTGGAACTGTCAGTTTCAATTTCTTGATGATATTTAAAAGCTATGAAGATAAAAGGTGGATAATGATGTTGGCCTACGTAGTCCTAAAAGGAGATATTGATATTTCAGATGTGTGACAGGTTGAAAACATGAAGGTTGAACACGCACCAAGTCCAGACACGCTCGACTCACAACACGGACGCTTCTCTGGGTTAAAGCAGCAGGTTTCTTCTATAATGTCTGATGAATGACTGTAAGGGCAGACCAAACTGTGTTTTTTAAATTAGGACATGCTACCCCTACACACACACACAGCCACTGTGTACAGAATGGAAACAGATTGTTGGCATGGTAGTGTAACAGGCTAGTAATTTACAGGCTTCTATTTGCAGCTGACTTTAATGTGTACATTCTCTGTAAAGTATATGTTTCTCATTCCCAATATATCAGATTCTGGCTGATATGTATGACCGTGATTAAGCAAAACAGACCGACATTAAACAACGTTATCAATCATAATAATGCAGGGCTTCTCTTCTTCTGTCCTGTCATGGTGAGTCAGAAAGACTTAAGAGGCAGCGAGCAGCACAGCAGGAGAGCGTCTCCTCACCTTCCTGCCTCTCACAGTCGCCTTCAACAGCTGGCAGAAGCTTCACTAATCTTCCTAATTAGCCAGGCATTTCCTGCTTGTTCTGCTGTTTCAGAGAGAGAGAGAGAGAGAGAGAGAGAGAGAGAGAGAGGAGGAGAGAGAGAGAGAGAGATAGAGAGAGAGAGAGAGAGAGTGAGGGAGCGAGAGAGCGATAGAGAGATGAGAAGAGCGAGAGAGATGAGAGTAGAGAGAGAGAGCGCTCGAGACCCTATCGATCGACTCGGAGAGCGAGCTCTAGAGAGAGAGAGGTGAACTTGGGGTAAGAGAAACTGTGCAAGTGATAGAAAAAGTCAATTCAATATATAAGGCCCTTTTCCAAGGCTTATTGCCTACACAATGCACACAGGCACCCTCACCCACACATGCCTGCATGCATGATGTATGTGGACACATGCCTGCATGCATGCCCGCATGTACATTTGCTGG